>OZ024914.1:2427471-2709971 GCA_964017125.1 Flabesymbios commensalis
ATTTCAGCGTTGTAGGAGTTAGCACACATGTCTGTCTATGTCACGTTCTATGCTCAGTATTATGTTACAATTATTGTGGCTTCAATGAGTTTCGTTCTTTTCACTCCTAGGTTTGTGGGATGAGGACCGCAGTGTTGAACGCTGTCAGCGGTCCGGCACATATATATATATGCAATCTACTAGTATATTTTTTTATTTCGATGTACATATAAGGTATTATTGGAAAAATATAATTCGATTTACAAAACTCAGAATAATTTAAACTAGAAAGCTGACTCTGGGGCCGAATTAGTCGTTTATCTGCAGCATTCAAGGTTGTGGCCATATTTTATGTTGACAGACTTTCAGGGCAAACAGATTAGGTGACTAAGAGCGACTAAGAAACTTGATACATGTGCTATTTGAATTGTTACCCTGTGGAGCTGACTAATACGAGTTATTAGACAAGATTTGTTACCTGCTGCAGCGATAAGAATAACTGATTGCGCTAAAAATCTAAAGGAAATGCGGAGTTAGGCTTACTGTTAGAGCACATTCACCATCATAAAATGAAATGGACGAATAAAATCATCCACATTAACTCCATATTCATACAAAAGAAAATAATATCTCTATATTCGCGAACCCGCCCTCTTCTACTCAATTCCAAACCTAGCAACCACCCTTGTTGGCAAAGAAAACGAAAACATATTTGGCTGTCATTTTTGTTTAAATAACCCATTCTAAGACATTCAGTATTTTTTTGTAGGCGAGAGCCCCCAGACCTCGTACCCTCCGATCAAATATTCCTGACGGAAACCCTGGTTGTTCTCCAGCGGTTGTAGAGGTAGCACTTGTCTTTATCTCATTCCTTCGAATCTGGAATTGAAGCCGCTGAAATTGCCTTAGTTCAAATGAAGAGAAAAAATATATTTATGAAAAATATGAAATTGAATGCTTTGATACGAGAGCAAAACACATCAAGGCAAATGCGAGCTCGAGGCAGGTGACGAGTGATGCTGACGGACGCGAAAATCGTTTGACTGACACACCAACGCGACCACAAACGCGACATGTGAGGTGCGAAATCTGGCGCGACAACCGGCGCGACAAAAAATATAACAGTTTAGAAAATATCGCGTTGCCTATGGCGTTGGTATGCTTTGGATGCTGTGTTCGATAACCAACACGACGTCGCGCGCTCAATCACGTTGGTGTGTTTAATTGCACTTGAGGGTCTTGTCAAGTTCAAAAAAATCCATTAATCCGAGAAAAACTCGAATTGGTCAGACCCCGAACACCCACCCCCCTATCCAATTTTTTTTTTTTTTTGAAACATTTAGAAACATGAAAACAACACACACAAAAAAAAAAAAATATTTTCGTTTGAAAACTCTATGGGGTTCTAGGAGGCCAAGGGTTAATTGCCAAGTTTTAAACTAGTAGAGCCTGTGGGGCTATAATGACGTCCTAAGCCATCAGCGTGTCTCATTGCGCTATATATCAGAAAGACCACCTTGAGAATGCCTCAAAGCCATGCAGAAAAAAAGGGGGGGGGGCTACAGGGCACCCGGCAAACCAAACATTCAACCAATGCTGTTTTATTGCTGGCCCACCGTCTCTGACGTCGGCCCAACATTAAAACAGCCTTGTTTCAATTACTTAGAAAGACCTTATATTGAGCTAATACTGGTTTAATGGTGGGCCGGTGTCGTAGACAGTGGACCAGCATTTGCCCAGCATAGGTCGCTGGGTGTGTAGTGATTGAGGTATAAGCGGACCAAAGGCTTACCTGGGGTAACGAGCGTTAACCAAAGTTTACAAAGTCCGCGAAAACTTTAAATCGACTAATGTCATTTTTAATCTGTTTATTAGATGATCAAATCACTGTTATTGGGAATGAAATGTGTGCTTAAACATCAAGATTTGCAAATGTTTGGTGTCAAATTAAACAAATATGAGTAATTTTCAGCCACTTGAAGTCGTGTGTCGCGGTAGCGGGACACAACTTCAAGTGGCAGAAAATTTTAGTTGTTTTATTTATCAGGCTAAGGTTTAATCTCGATTACTTATTTTAGTAATACTGTTTACACATAGCAGACAGAAAGACTGACATATTTTTTATTGACATAGGAAAAGTCATTACATACTTATTTATACATCACTGAAGTTAAGCAGCGCCGGGCCCGATCCAACGTAAATCAGATTGCTCGTCTGAATGATCTATAGTTGGACGTAAAAAGAACCTCGATGGACGTAGGCGCAGTTTCCATCCGGCAAGACCCCAGAAAATCCACAATGTGTGAGTAATTGGCACATAAGAAGAATTTGCTTGGAATGAAAAATAGATTGATGCGCCTCAAAGGCAGCTCAGCTGTATATCTCCCAGGAGACCTGGATACATGCGCTATATAAGTTTCCATTCATTCATTCATCCATTCATAAAACTATAGTTTATATGTACATGTACGTCGATGGACGTCAGATTCTGACGTCGATGTCTGACGTCGATCCCCACACTGAAAGTGTTTGCAATGGCCGTAGACCCATAACCTATGTCTTCAAATGAAGCAGAAAGAGTGAGGATTGAAATGGCACGGCAGACAGCACCAATTACAAAGCGCCATGATATATATTTTAATCTTAGTAACCTTCGCGCCCCGAAGGGGATGTGGCGCAATGGCTAGAGCGCCTGACTGCCTCGCTAGTCATCCATGCGTCCAGGGCTCGAACCCCGCTGTTTCCAGTTGGGTTTTGCAGAGAAACAGTATTGTTTCTCCCTTCTCAATGTGACTAGGCGATCACGGTATGCGGCCTCGTCTAGTTAAGGTTGAGACCAGTGTATCGACGTTAATTTCGCGCATGGCCACGCGCTGTGCGCTCCTCACATCGCGCCACGCCATCTTGTGCCATAGTAATTGTTTAATAAAAATATATGTCGGTGTTATTTTAGACGTTGGCACAACATTAGGCAACCATAAACCGAGTGCGATCATAGTATGTGATTTCCAATCGCCGGTGAATGACCTCATTAAATTGTTAACCCCCCAGAAGATAATTAGCTGGTGTTTTGAATTTGTCTTAGCGTGATGTTGGGCCACCGTCTAGAACGTTGGCCCAACATTAAGCCAAGATCAGTCCAGTGCTGTGAGGGATAAGGATCTCGCCCTGTCTACTATGTTAGGTGTCATTTACTAACTAAGTGCTGTCAGTGTTTGTAAGTTTCCAATCACGCTCATTGAAACAGCTATACCTCACCCGACGTCATCATGTTGTTATATAAAGGTGATCTATCACCCCTTATATGGTATGAATATTTATGTCCTTATATGGGGTGATTGGCTATCATGTGACCCTCTCAAAAGGTCACATGATAGCCAATCACCCCATATAAGGAAACACTTGTGCCCCAGCATGTGGCAACTTTGATTTATTTGTCACAAATTTAATATATAAGGGGTGATAGATCACCTTTAAAATCAGGATGATTTCGACATGTCGACCAGCACCCTGATCAGTGGTCTCGAAAACAAGAATGGGGTGGTATTAGAACTTAGAACTCTGAAAATGTTTAATTTGACCATTAAAATCTATATACGTATCATACGATGTCACTGTTGTATGGTTGGTCAGACTCTCCTTAGTCCTTTCATATTCGGGTTTGTATTTTTGTATTAGCACATTAAATACGACCTTTCAATCCTCGTAATATTAAAATGTGACAACAACAAGATTTCAAAATCGTTGACCCCCAATTTGTCAAATCTGAATAATTGTGTGGCTCTCGTCAGCAAAACACAACTGCAAGTGGACGAAAATTCCAATTAAATGACTTGTCGGTTAAGTGGTTAAGTTCAGCAAATGACTATTAGCAGGAGGACCACCTCTTAACAACTTATATGTACGACTGTTCACTTTCCTATCACAACAAAATACATTAATGCCATATAAAGCCATGTAAAGCAATATAAAACAATATAAATTAAAATAATTGACTTAGCAAATAATCAGAAAAAAGTATATTGCTATTATTATTAATATTTATTTATTAAAACCCCCACAAGTGAGAAAAACATATTATATTGTATATTACATACATACAGACGTATCACAGATAAGAAATATCACAGTATATGTATTAAAAGCGGGTCAATAATTTTGCGCGGTAGATTTTCTATTCAAAACGTCAGCTCCATACAACACGTCATGCAATGATTCTACCAAAAAAAGTCTCTAGCAAAATACGTCTAAGTATATTTAACCTATTATTATTATTGACAAATATATATTAATAATTACATATTATCTATGAAAGCATACACAGCAAAAACGTTTCAGAAATACTGGTTCAAAATTGATCCAGCACCGGCTCACGTATCATATTAGCTGGGTATGTCAGGTAAATCAAATCAAATTAGTAATGTACTTGACGCAACAAACAAGAGAGATTGAACCAATGCCGGGCTAATGTTGGTCCAGCGTCTGTAACGCTGGCTCAACAGTAAAACCACATTGGACCAATGTCTCACATTTTCTGAGTAACCTGTGAGAGTATTTTAGCCTGTTTCCTTTTTATATTTACACACTTTCCTACAGACAAACATATATATCTTATTGACATATTTAAAGATTATTACAGATTTATTTGTCATAGAAATATATTTGGGCCTACATGTATATACAAGATGGTTGGTTCGGCAAAATTATTTTGAAAATATACAAGTTACCAAAATTAAAATCATTTTAACCCTTTAAGCCCCCACGATGCATCAAAGCATCATTTTACATCCCTGAAAACAAACTAAATTTTCCTACAACCAAGGGTTTTAGAATGAAAGTTCCCATGGAACTGGTTTAATACCAATACATGACAATTTTCTTTAATTTGTCACCCACTTTAAGTCATCTTTATCCACTACAACTCGAGAATTGCGACAGCAATTCGCGGCTTGTAGTGGATGAAGATGACAATGTAAAGTCAGGCTTGAAAAGGTTAAGTGGCATTATCATGATGAAACATTTGGATATTTAGATAATGTTAATGATAACTACCTAAAACAAAATTACATATAGTATTGCCAAGATATAAAACAGGGGTTTACATGTTTTCTGCAGCAAAGATAGAGATAAAATAGCTACTATGGTTAATATACAAATGATATATAGTAGCAACAAAGACACTCTGCAAAGCGAAGAAACCTAAAAATATATAAATGCATAATTGTGTTACTGGAGTATGCATTCAAACAATGTTAAAACTTCAAAGGTATTTTAAAAGTAAACATAATCTCATAGAAGTGCAATGAACAGCAGCTACAATAAAATAAATATCATGCATTCCATGTGGACACACACAAAATAGTAGAAAAAATGGTTTTGTTTCTCTAAAAGAAGTGGTTCTATTAATCATATCATATATTGAAGAAAAGGATTTCAATAGAAGTGTGGAGTATTGCTTTTTAATAGAGATATTTTTGATCGCACAAAAGGGCACCGGGAGCGTAAGGGGTCTTGTCAAGTTAAACAAATTCAAAAAGTCCAAGAAAAACTCGGATTATCCAGACCCCACCAACCCGCCTATTCAATTTTTTTTTTGAAACATGTACAACGAAAAAAACAACACAAAAGACACAATATTTCAAAAAAAAAAGAAATTCGAGTTGGAGCTTGACATACCCACCCACTTCCGAGTTTTTCTCGGATTTTTTTAACTTGACAAAACCCCTAAACTTGGCCATATATACCTAAAATTCAGATTATCTTGACTTTCTGATGAAAATAATAGACGCACGAGATAAGATAATCTTAAGATTCTCAGTGGCAGTTGTTGAACCAATGTTGGCTTAAGGTAACCCATAGTTCATGACGCTGGCCCAACATCAAATCAACATTGGTTTAATGTTTCGTGTTAACTGGAAGAACATTACTGAAGATTGTGAAAGATATAAGATATGTTTTTTCCTATTATCAATCTATAGTGCACTGTCGCACAGGCGCATCCCACTAACATGACTAAGAATCTTAAAAGTAAGATTATCCTAATTTTCTGTTATTTTCATTAGATTTATCCCAAATTTTCTAATGAAAATAAGAGAAATTCTGTAGACGTCAGATTCTGACGTCTAAAGGCGATCATCGTTCTGAAAGAATTACAATATTTACAATGGTCGTAGACCCACCACATGGGAATTCAAATGAAACGGAAAGAGCAAACTGAGACATTTATAGTGATTTCAAATTAAAATAAACCAAAATAAAACAACAACAACAACGACAAAGTCATTGGGCTTTACACCTTTATGTTCACGCACATCCGTGGCGGAATCGTGAAGGTGTAGAGCCCAATGACTTTTTTTTTGACAAAATGACCCAATGTTAACATCAATTATAGGCTACATATCAAAATGGCAGCGTTAACACACAACAGATCAACAGATCACCCAAAACCAAGAACGGACAGAAACAACCAGGATATTTATAATTTCAGGATAAACAAAAAAGTAGGAAAGCATAAATAGCTACTGTCGCCGGAACACAATCAAGGCGACAACACCCCATTCAGTTCATTTGTAGATCTGAATATACTCTTCTGATCTACGAATGCATCACTTTTTGTTGTATGTCCTTGACTTAATCACCAGTTAGGGGTGGTAGCTGAGATGCTTGACCCAGGTGACCTGCGAATCACCCCAACCCTTACAGCGCGGGGATCTACGTCTAAAGTCAATCCCCGCGCTGTAAGAGTAAAACTATTTATAATGGCTATGGACTCATAACATATGTATTCAAATGAAGCAGACAGAGCTAACAGAGACATTTATGGTTATTTCAAATGGAAAAAAAAATTGGTCTCTATAGTCTACACAAAAGCATTTCAGCGTTTTAACCCTTTAACCGCCAAATCATTCAATTCAAATTTTCACCCACTTAAAGTTGTGTCTCGCTGACGCGATCCACAACTTCAAGTGAGTGAAAATTATTCAGTTTTGACAAAATAGAGGTTAACTATTTTCAATTTTTGCTGATTGATATCACATCTTATCTTAAAGATGTTCAAAAGGTGGTACTTAATGTGGCAATAAAAAAAATTAAAAACCGAATATATTCGGCACCGGCGGTTGAAGGGTCAAGGGTTGGTGAATCAGTGACAATAACTGTTAGCGCTCAAACGTCCCATTAAAACACATGCTCCGCTGCACGTGTGAGGGGCATGCGCTCACAGGCGATAATACATCTATATATGTGAAACCAGATTCTGTCAAGAAGAAAGAACGAAATTCAATAGATTCGTAGATCTGAATGTACGAGGCGCTCATCGCCGAGTACATTCAGATCTACGAATCTATCGTAATTGAGCTTAAAATACAAAATAGGTACATGTGGTCCTATATTTGATAGATAAAATAATCAGTGTGGGTAACCAAGAAACATTAGCTGATTAGGTAGGTAGTGTCATGGTAAAACCTGCATAATAATAATAATCAATAAGCCCGCCCTGGCCACTATGAAAAATAACAGTAGATTCGTAGATCCGCATCTACTGTTTTAACAATAGACTGACGTCACCGGTGTATTATGAAGGGAAATGCCCAGGTCTAAAATCATCAAAAATCGGTGATTTTATTTTAGCATAATAATATGACCATATGATGTAAGCATGTTCATAGACTAGAACTGCAAAAGTTTTTTAATTTTTGTGCTGCGCATTCACCAGATAGGCTAGATATAGAGACGAAATTCCTGATTTCTAATTATTGACAACCATGTCAAAAATAGGAAATACAGGAATATCTGGTTATGCCATAACATGCATTACAGTAGATCTATTCACAGTTCAATGATGCTGCTTCGTGAACTAATGTGTGTGTTAGACCTACTTCATATTTTGACTGCACGTTTTATGCACAATGCACGTGTAATGTCGTTTCTGTGGATCAGGTGGCTGTGTCCTAACCCTTTAACCGCCAAATTATTCAATTTGAATTTTCACTCACTTGAAGTTGTGTCTCGCTGACGCGATCCACAACTTCAAGTGAGTGAAAATTATTCAGATTTGACAAAATGGAGGGCAACTCTTTTCAAATCTTACTGGTTCACGTCACATTTTATCTTTAACATATTTAAAATGTGGTACTTTAAATAAAAATGAAATCCCCAATATATGCGGCACCAGCGATTAAAGGGTCAGGCAAATGAGAGATACAGCTGTTTGCTTCCGAGGGTTTGACATAGATTTGTTATAATTAACCCTTTCAGCCCGGGGTCCTTCTTTATACGTCAGCATCTGACGTCTATAGACGTCAATGCTGACGTATACAGACGGTCCCCACACTAAGAGAATTAAAATACTTATAATGGTCGTAGACTCGTAACATGGGTATTCAAATGAGCCGGAAAGAGCTAACTAAGACATTTATGATGATTTCAAATTAAAAACAACCTTTGGTCTACATGGCTCATACAAAAATCGTCCGCATTGTAAGCGAGTGGGCGTATATTGTCATGCGATATTCTGTCATGTCTGTCATGTTGTATATCAGCATTTGTCTGTCAATTCTTATTGCAGATATTGCATTCTATATAATATTAACATGATCAATAGATTAAAGAAATAATAATCTTTTGTAGATATGCATCTAATGATATGACAATAAATAATCCTGAATCTTATCTTGAATCTAAACACATTTCCCTTCGAACGTCTGTCGTGTCAATTAAACCTGATGTTCATACTGTCTATGATTATTGAGTTGAATGAAGGCGTTGTTTACTACTATTATTGCATTTGTTTTAATTCTCGGATGACTGGTCTGAAAATAAAATAAGAAAGAAATACGGTATGTTTGTCTCTGTGGCCACAGAGACAAACTTCTTTCTTATTTTATTTTCAGACCAGTCATCCGAGAATTAAAAAATGCCATAATTAGCCCTTACAGCGCGGGAATCAACTTTAGGCCTAAGAATAGGCGTCAGATTCTGACGTCTAAAGTCGATCCTTGCCCTCAAATAAGTAAAACATTTCTAATGGCCGTAGACCCATAACATTGGTATTCAAATGAAGCGGAATGAGCAAACTAAGACACTGAATATGATGACTTCAAATTGTAAGGAACCCTTTGGTCTCCATGGTTTATACAACATTTTTTAAGCGTTTAAAGGGTTAAATAAAAGTCGAAAATCAGCCAGTAGCCCACTCGTGTGAACCCTACCATATATACAAGAAATCTATTATGTATAGGATGATATGAAATGAAATGAATCGGGCTTCAGGCCACCTTTGTGCACATATAGGCTAAACTGGGCCAGGAGAAATATATACAAGAAATCTATTATGTATAGGATGATATGAAATGAAATGAATCGGGCTTTAGGCCACCTTTGTGCACATATAGGCTAAACTGGGCCAGGAGAACATCCCGAGGATGGTGAGATGATTGAGATGACACTGTCCTCCAGACACATGATTCTAAATTCGAGAACTGGCGGTCTGAGGCCGAGCACGCTACCTCTCGGTCACGGAGGCTCCTCACAATACTGACTTTCACACGTGGATGGGGAAGCAAATTTTTGTTTCTTTCAAACTGCCGAGACCGGGAACCGAACCCCGAACTCTGGCGTGAAAGGCGGCGGTGCCAACCACTACCCTAGGGCCCCCGCCCATGTATAGGATGAAGCCCGAGGGACACTACATTCTTAGCTGTGGTAAAGGCCGAGGCCGAAGGCCGAGGCTTTTTCCACAGCTAAGAATGTGGAGCTTCGAGGGTTTTACTGACGAATCCGACCATAAACACCTATTAATGAAGATCCCTCATAATCAACAGCTCGGTCACACCTGACTGATTATAGCACAATAGGCCTACTATGATAATTTGTCTATACTTGGTTAACAACAACTCTCCTTCCCCGGCTTAGAATGTGGTGGTCGGACAAACAAATAATGTGGTGATGTGTTTTAAATGTATAGTCAGAATCCTATTGTACCACGTGGAAAAATACTCGTTTATTTCACAGTCAATCATCACAATTAGCACCATTTTCAAGTCATTCGGCGATTTTAAAAACACACCACCACATTATTTTCTTCGTCCGACCACTACATTCTCGGCCGAGAATGGAGAGTTATTGTTGACATATTATCATGGTAGGCCTAATGGTACTATAATCAGTCAGGTGTGACCGAGCTGTTGATCATGAGGGATCCTCATTATGGTCGGATGTGTTTTAAGTCTCTTAAAACCCTCGGAGATCTACATTATTAGCTCAGGAAAAGACCTCTGCCTTCGGCCTCGGCCTTTTCCACAGCTAATAATGTAGAGCTCCTCGGGCTTTATCCAATACAAAAATTTAGCATAATTGTGCGAATATTTCAGAAGTTAGCGCATTTGACCTGTAGCGTAACTCTGAGATGAAGTAAAGAGGTTCATCATTATCTATAGAAAAGCATCATTTACTGCATGCTATAACTAAGTTTAAACTATGCCATATTATTAATTTAACTTTTCATGGGAGTCGCCGCATTACATGCAAATATTCTTTGTAGTATGTCATTACAATTATTGTTATAGAATTAACTGAGAAATCATCAAAAATCATTCACCACGGTTTGCGTGATTTCTACTACTTGCACACCGCAGCAAACAGCCTTCACATGCCCGGCCAAGCGACTCCCCTTCAATAAATTCACATTCCACCCAGATAAGTCAACGTGTATCAGTACCTTGAACTTTAGGTATTGTCATGTTGTCATTGACAGAGCGCAGTTCTCACTTCGTAAAATAAAAGGTGCATTATCTTGTTTCTAAGGCGACCATATGTCAAATTAAATAAATGGCAGGTGTGACGTATGAACCTTTAAGGCGCTAGTCGTTTTTAACCCTTTAACCCTCACGATGCATTAAAGCATCATTTTACATCCCTGAAAACAGACTAATTTTCCTACAACAAAGGGTTTTAGAATGAAAAGCTCCATGAAACTGTTTTATCAATACATGGGAATTTTCTTTATTTTTTCACCTACTTCAATTCATCTTCATCCACTACAAGTCGAGAATTGCGGCAGCAATTCGCGGCTTGTAGTGGATGAAGATGACAATGGCGAATTCAGGCTTGAAAGGGTTAAGGCATTTTATTAGTGATCGAACCACGGTTATTGGGAATAGAAAATGTGTTTCCACATCAATATTTGCAAATGTTTGGTCTCAAATTAAACAAACAACATCTGTTTTCCTCGGCGCCCATGAATCACATGAGATATGTGGCGCGTTGTAAGTGCGTTATAAGTGTTTTAATACTTAAAACAAGAGTAATTTTCACCCACTTGAAATTGTGGGTCGCGGTAGCGAGACACAGCTTCAAGTAGGTGAAAATTTAAATAAATTTATCTATGATATCAAGTCAGAACACTTATCATACTACTTCAAAATATACCCCCTGGTCACTTGACCTGTCCATTCGTTTGCCATTGCAGCTCCACGGCGAGCATACAGTCCTGCAGCCATTTCGGCGCAGGAGCACTCCCTATTTTTGCCAATCGTGTTCTTAGATTTGATTTGGCATAAACATGCAAACATATATATTAGGGGCCCCCGGACCCCCGGTGCCCCCCTTTTTCAGATCCTGGATGCACCCATGGTTAAGAAAATATCATACGTCATGACATGCTGTTCGCGTTAGCAAAACGTCGTAAGTGACGTCATCAGATGCTGTACGCCTCAGCAAAAGGTCGTAATTGACGTCATCGTGTAATAAACCAGCAAACACCTCTCAATTCTGGTGTACAGTTGATCCATGTCTGCGATGCTCACCCAACATTAACCCTAAATTGGATAAACGATGGATTCTGTGATCGTGTGAAGGACGGGAAGTTAACCGTCACAACTCTGAACAATCATTCACGTCACATTTTATTGTTTATTTTATTATTATGATTATTGTTATATTTTATTGAAGTATTATATACATTGTGGACTACCAGACTTGTATAGATAATACGGTACATGTACTGTATGACTTTTTCTGGTTAAATGTAATAGTTTGTATAAATCTTGGAGACCAAAGGATTTTCTTGAAATCTTCATAAATATCCCAGTTAGATCATCTTTCTCATTCATTTGAATACCTATGTTATAGAGTTTATGGCCATTTTAAATCATTCATTCTTTAAGTGCGGGGATCGATTTTAGACGTCAGAAACTGACGTCTAAAGTCGGTCCGCGCTCTGAGAGGGTTAATCACACTTCAGAATGAAACATGTTAAATGTTAAACAATAACTTATTATTCAATAAACTATACCATATTCAACTTATCTTACGTCGTTTTATACAATTCAACTTTTTACTTTTACTTTATTTGCTTTGCATAATTGTAGGGCTGATTGACGTCTGCTCGTTTCCCAGCAAACACGATGTATTAACCCTTGTCACACTGATGTCGACTACAGTAAACATTCTGTGTTTTCCTTGTCACCTATATGAACAATTGTTGAAAATAAAATATGCTTTCAATCTTGCAACACAGATGTATGTTGGGACTTAAATTTCACAAATAACACAACTTGAAGTTGTGGATCGCGGTAGCGAGACACAACTTCAAGTGACTGTAAATTTAACTGGAATAGGTCAGTGCTCTAAGGGTTAAAACAATGTTGTTTTAATGTTAGGCCATCGTCGTGAAGGTGCACCAACGTTGTAACAACATTGGCGCACTGGCTCATGTTTGCTCATTTGGCAGCCATGTAATACTGCATCAACACTGTGTAGGAATTATCATGTACAGGGTGGAGTAAAAAATGTCTCGATTATTTTATTAGAAAACAATTTTGATAATCTCACTTATTCGAGCCCTGTCACTACCTGGCCCAGTTTAGCCTACTTGTGCACAAACCCCATTCGCTTAATTCCTGTCACTACCACCTCCACCTACCACTGCCTAATTTAGATCTATGGCGGCAGTTGCCTGTTTGTGTCTGCCTGCCGCTCATTTAACCGTTCATCACCTGTGAGATTATCACCTCATATCGAAGAAACTCGTATTTCAATTTGTCCATTGCTTTCATCTAAAAAAATAGATAAGTTTAGGATTAAAAACCTTGTATTATAGTTATTACATTAAATATCATAAATAAGGACTTTATCAGAAGACCGACTTTAGACGTCAGAATCTGACGTTTACAGACTTTAGACGTCAGATTCTGACGTCTAAAGTCGATCACAGCAATAACCAATGAAATCACTCAACATAGTTCACAGGGTGATGGTTATGAAGATAAACATCAAGAGAAGTTTTGAGAGAAACGTCATGTTCCCCATTCAATCATTCTGTGAAACACAATGACCTCGACCTCCTTAGTTTTCACCGAGCTGGCTAATACAATGAAGTATGGGGAGGGTTCTTATATAACCTTGTTTTCACCAAGTGACGTCACTGCGTTTCACAGAATGAAGTATGGGTGAGGGGGTGTTATATAACCTGGTTTTCGCCGAGTGACGTCACTGCGTTTCACAGAATAATATACCTTTCTTTAATTATTGCATTATTTATTTATTTCGGGCCTGGTACAATATTCTACCCTTTATTTCAAAGATCAACTGAATGACGACGGTGAAGGCCTAGTATTTCCAGTAAACACAAGACATCATCTCATGTTGTTTTAATGTTGGGTCATTGTCGCAGACGATGAGCTCACAGTAAACCAACATTTGGTCGATTTCACGTTCCATTGCAAACACCGGGTATTTGGTAGTCGTAACTAGGTCGTGATTGAAAATGGTGGGAATTAAAATAAGCTGCGATGTTTTCGTGTGAGTGCCATGTCCTGCGTGAATGACTCATAATCGTTAATACAAATAATTACGATCCATCATTATTATTGTTATCACGTTAATTGTTTATCTGAAACAATTATAAGTCCATTGTTAGCTAACTGTCGTTGTACCTTCATGATATTATATTTTTCAGCATTATTTTACTGCATACTCCAGTAAGAAAATAGTGCATTTGTAGTTCTTTCAAGAGTGTCTTTTTTATTACTATATATAATTGGTATATTATACATATCATATATAACTCGTTTATCTCTGGTTTTGGAAACAAGAGACTAATGCCTTTATATTTTGTCGTTTATTTTACTTTAAGTAGTTATCATTTACATTTTCTAATCAGGTATTTTCTATACTTAACTAGTCTGAACTGAATAACATTTACATAACCTCTGTGTAAATTTAACGAGCACGCTACCTAATAATTTTTCGCGAATAAATTATCTATTTCAACTCGGCTCGGCAGCGCGCTGAAAATTTCCAAACTGATTGACCAACGAGGCCTGTATTTGCTCAAACGCGTATAATATTTTCTGGTGCTGTGTTTTGCTGAACGTTTGAAACTTCAGAGAAGATATAAACATGATAAATGTTGGAATCAATTAGGCGCGCTGCATCGAAACCCACATGCACACACTCAAAAAATAGTAGGTGTTAAACCAATGCTGATTTACTGCTGGGCCAACGTTTTAGACTTGGATCAACATTAAAACAACATTAATTCATTATACCGTGTTTGCTGGCCTGCTTCTCCAACAAACAAATCACGATGAGTTGACGTCGTGTGTTGCTGGGTTCACATGGTTCAGGGTCACATGGAAATGTCAATACGTACTGAGCTAGTACATCACTGTAACACGTCGTCATCTAAATATCAACTGGCCTATCTCCTACTTTACTAGGTATATTAGGGACGCTTAGCATTAGATATCTGAGGGGATGGGGGCTTGACAAAATATGAAAAGAAGATTGTCACCATACAAGTCGGAAAAAAAAATTGTTGAAAATATGGGCAGAAAAAAAGTTTATAGACGGAGTTGATGAAAACATTTGTTCACGAGAATAAACCAGCAAATCGTCGCCTCGGAGCTAAAGGATCCTATCTGCCACTCTAACGAGTGTCAGATAGGATCCTTTAGCTCCGTGGCGACGAAATAGTAATTTACAAAACAGGGAAGTCAGACGACATAATCAGATATTATAAACCAGCAAATAGCAACGTACAAAACAGGAGAGGAAGACGACATAATCGAATATTTCCGTTCTTCAACAAAACATAATAAAAAAGTTAGTCTGAAATTCACATCCCCCCTCAAAAAAATTGCTCTCTTGCACAAGCAAAGAAAAAAATTGCAACCAATAAAAATCCCCCCCCCCCTCACAAATATATAATAGTGCGTCATGAAATCTACACCTCTCTTCTAATGTCACTTTAACCCTTTCATCGCTAAAATCCGTTTTATCACCCGATTTAGTAAATGTTAGGGGCAACGAAATGTGCGACTGAACAAAACGAGTTGCAAATTTTCAGTCCGAATTTAAACAAATATGCGTAAATTCAACTCTCTTGAAGCTGGGGATCACGGTAGCGAGACATATTTTCAAGTCCAATGTACAAGGTCTTCGCCTAAGGGCTCACACCTTATTCATTGGACGAGTGCTGTATTTTCCCATATCAAATAAACACCATTTGCATATTTTATGTCACTGGTCTAGTTTAGCCATGCTAAGCCCGAGGTACGAGACTTGGTGAAAAGTCAGGCAGAATGCTGATATAATCTGGAAATTCATAGAGAAGTTTATATTTTAATTGATTTGTATTCAGCAGAGGCTAGAGTCATCATTTCTACCGGGAGTACTAAATTTCACCCGGTGGCAATTTTTTATTTGCATATTTCCAAGATGGCCGCCAATCGATAGGCTTAAATCTATAAAATGACATATATCTGGGCATACTTGTTTAAATTTGATTACCTTAAGTCGATTTCTATCAAACCATATGCCACAAGTGAACTTGTGACATTTTAAATTTATTTGGAAGTCAAGGTGACCGAATTTCACCCAACCAATACAACATTTATCTAACCCCTTAATGTTTAACATGATGGGTGCACCTTTCATGGATTAGTGCAACCCATGGACTACCATGGCGGGTATACCGTTATACTTTCAAAGTCATTCTTGAAAGTAGCCTGAACATGGTAAATATACGCGGAGACCTGCAGTGCATAGTGGGGCAGCTATAAGTGGGGTTTTTTCTGGGGAATCTTTCAAATCCTGATGCTAGCTTTAAAATTGGCATGAATACACCCCGTGGACTATTTTGTTGAACAAAAAACTTTAGCCGAGCAAAATAGCAAGATGGCCGCCATTTTAAAGATGACCGCCATTTTGCGTATCAAAATATATTTGTCGGAATAAAACCCCAGATAACTGTCCTATTTGAAAGATATTGGTGTCAAATCATATATTTATGGCTCTAAGAATCTGAATTTTTCTTTTGCGAGACCGAATTTCCAAGATGGCGGCCTTTTTTTAAGACGGGTGCCTATTCCAGCATTAAAATATCTTTTCGGAGTAGTTTCGCCTGAACTTTCGCGGTTGCAGAATAGGGCTGTGTAGTGGATATAGTACTTGTTTTCTATAAATCATCCACATCTTCTGGATGAATTCCTGGCACTGGTCCTTGCAATAAAGCATGGAACACTGGTGACGTCACTGCTGTGGGACACAGCATGGGGTTTACCATCAGCTAGGTCTCAACTTAGTGCCAGAAATGCTGTCTAATGAGCCCGAATCTGTCAGCTATATCATACTAGCTAGATTAGATGTAGTTATTTGTCCGCGCTTAAATAGACAGGGTGTGACCGAGAGCAGAGCCAAGGAAAATGGGACTTTGGTCGTATCCCATACCTGAAGGTGGTCAAAGGATGACCTTGATTGAACTGTCCATACAGATGTCGAAAACTGCACCAGCGAAAACGTGCGCATTCCACACTGACTGGAAGAAGTGCTGTATCTGTCAAGAGGATAAAAATGAAGATGTCTCATATAAGTCTACAAATTGAGTATCATGGCTGTTATACCATAATTGCGACGAACATGCAGTACTTCTCCTCTATGCCCTCGGTGTCCTTTCTTCTGGATCATACAAGGCTTGACAAAGACGAAGGAAGCACTGAGGAAGAACAATGCACTAGCACCCGGCAGATGTACCAAGTAACAGATGTAGCTCTTTGTGAAGCCTAGCCTGACTACTCCGGCGAGACTGAAAACAATGAGGAAGCTCTCGAGGTCGAATCGGGGTGTGAGAGTCACAAACTTCAGAGTCCCTAGTTCCAGTTCTGGTACCTGGTGTTATCAATCTTCTTGTTGATCCAAATATTCGAGAAGGCAAACTTCAATCTGTACTGTCAGTCACTGACCGAACTGATACCATTCTTATTACCCAAAAACAATTGTAAATTATGCACAAAATACTCATGTCCTCTTCAAAGACAATATGGTAACAGAAACAACCTAAGATGGCTCAGTCGTTCTGAACTGAGATTTTATTGTGCATAAATCGAGCCGACAGTTCTCGTCAATAATTATTGACCAGGCTATTGAGCAAGCGAACGCATTTGTCATGGCTAGTGGAGTAGCATTTGGTGTGTCTGGATATCCTGCCACTGGTCCTGAGCATACCATGCAGCCATCATGAGCACCAAGTCACCAAGGAGCTCCAGGACATTTGAAGAATATGCCACATTTGACGTTCTCACCACAATACAGGCACACTCTGCAAAGCACAAATAGTGTGAAAATTGATGCCAAGTATACTGAAGCGAGGATTTTAGTGAGTCAAAAAAGTACAAAATTTGATCCAACTGGCGCATTTTTCTCGGAAAAAGTGAGAGAATATGATATGATACCTCACTCACTCAACCAATCACTCACTCACTCACTCACTCACTCACTCACTCACTCACTCACTCACTCACTCACTCACTCACTCACTCACTCACTCACTCACTCACTCACTCACTCACTCACTCACTCACTCACTCACTCACTCACTCACTCACTCACTCACTCACTCAGTAACTCACTCACTCACCCACTCACTCACTCACTCACTCACTCACTCACTCACTCACTCACTCACTCACTCACTCACTCACTCACTCACTCACTCACTCACTCACTCACTCACTCACTCACTCACTCACTCACTCACTCACTCAGTAACTCACTCACTCACCCACTCACTCACTCACTCACTCACTCACTCACTCACTCACTCACTCACTCACTCTCTCACTCACTCACTCACTCACTCACTCACTCACTCACTCACGCACTCACTCACCCCTTCACTCACTCGCGGCATTGCTGACTGGATGGCTAGTTGACTAGGGGGCTGGCCGGCTAGCTAGTTGGCTGGATTTGCTGACGGGCTGGCGCATTCGTTCATTCATCCATTCATTCATTCACTCATTCACTCACACATTCATTGATTTATTTACTCATTCATTCATGTATTCATTCCCTCGTTCCCTTATTCATTCATTCATTCATTCATTCATTCATTCATTCCCTCATTTCCTCGCTCATTCCTTAAGCTGTATCAGGTACACAGTTAAGCCGGGCATAGATTCAGACTGTGATAAGATTCTTGTGGGCATTGTGCGTGCAACATTAACTCTCTAGATACGAGAATTATAACAGATTAACCTTCAGTCCTATTAACTGATTAGCACACATAAATCTGCTTTCACTTCATTCACCTTGGGATGGGAATTGCAATTCCCATCCCAAGGTGAATGAGAATGAGCCGATTTTATAAGTATAATTAGCAAAAGAAAACCTATCATTATATACTGTAAATCTGTTAATTTTCGCGTGGTTAGATTTTCGCGAATTTCCGATTTTGGGACTTTTTACGAAGTTTAGAATTCGCGAATTTTCATTCTTTTTTGCCGCCATCACATAGGGGTGAAGGAAATCAACGGATTTATCAAAATACCCAGGTATACTATGCGAGGAAATATCAAATGAATGGTTTTATGCCACATGTATGCACATGTAGCTTAAATTTGGCCAGAAGAACCTCCTGAGGATGGTGAGATGAATGAGATGACACTGTCCTCCAGACATAGAATTCGCAATTTGAGCCCTGGCGGTACGAGGCAGAGCACGCTACCTCTTGGCCACGTAGGCTCCTCACAATATTCAATTTTTACACTGAATAAATTGAATTTAATTGACTTGAATTGAATTGTGTGAGCGGGGGAGAAACATTTTGTTTCTTTAAAGTTTGAATGGCACAGTTGGGTTCGAACCCGCGATCTCCGACTTTCCAAGCAGGCAGCTCTAACCACACCATGCAAGGAGAACCCAATACAGCATATAATAGTTATTGTAATATGATAAAATTGATGTTTTCAAACCAAATACAGCATGTCAAATATAATGTGATAGAAGTTAGGTTTTTAAACCCAAATACAACCTAATTATAATACACGAGAATTTAGGCTTCTAAACCCTATGAAGCATATATAATGTTATTTAGGAGTTTTCAATGCATTCCATGAAACCATTTTCCCGGTAGTTGACGTTAAGTTATGTTAATTTTTCGTCGACCTTAAGTTTTCATCCACTTGAAGTTGTGTCTCGCTACCGCTACATGCAACTACAAGTGATTGAAAATCACTGATATATCTACTCATTTACTTTGAGACCAGATCTTGATGTTTAACCCTTTAAGCCCTCACGATGCATTTAAGCATCATTTTACATCCATGAAAACAGACTTAATTTTCCTACAATGATGGGTTGTAGATCGAACTTTCCATTAAACACGTTTACCAATACATAGTAATTTTCTTCAATTTTTAAACCACATCAAATCATCTTCATTGACTACAAGTCGGGAATTGCAACAGCAATTCGCGGCTTGTAGTGAATGAAGATGACAATGGTAAATTCAGGCCTATAATAGTTATTGTAATGTGATAGAATTGATGTGTTTAAACCAAATACAGCATATCAAATATAATGTGATAGAAGTTAGATTTGCAAACCCAAATGCAGCATATAATACATAATGTCATGGAATTTATGTTTTTAACCCCTATAGTGCAGCATATATAATGTTATTTAGGAGTTTTCAATGCATTCCATGTAACCCTTTTCCTGCTAAGTGAAGCTAAGTTAAGTGTTCATCCACTTGAGGTTGTGTCTCGCTACATCGACCTACAACTTCAAATGAGTGAAAATCACTCATATGCCTACTCGTTTACTTTGAGACCAAATACTGTTGCTTAAACACACATTTCGTTCCCAACAACAGTGATATGGTCGTGGTGAGCGCTTAACCATTTCAAGCCTGAATTTACCATTGTCATCTTCATCCACTACAAGCCGCGAATTGCTGTCGCAATTCTCGACTTGTAGTGGATGAAGATGATTTGATGTGGGTGAGAAAGTAAATAAATTGCCAAATATTAGTAAACCAGTTTCATATAAATATACATTCCAAACCCTTTGTTGTAGGAAAATTAGGTCTGTTTTCAGGGATGTAAAATAATGTTTTAATGCATCGTTAGGGCCTGAAGGGTTAAACATGTCATGCAGTGCATACATGCGGCAGTGAGGCTAAAGTGGTCATATGACCATAGTCTCTGGTCATATGACCATAGTCTCTGGTCATATGACCATAGTCTCTGGTCATATGACCATAGTCTCTGGTCATATGACTATAGTCTATGGTCATATGACCATAGTCTCTGGTCATATGACCATAGTCTCTGGTCATATGACCATAGTCTCTGGTCATATGACCATAGTCTCTGGGCATATGACTATAGTCTCTGGTCCCTTTAAGCCCTCACGATGCATTAAAGCATCATTTTACATCCCTGAAAACAGACTAAATTTTAGCACAACAAAGGATTTTAGACCGAAAATTTCCACGAAACTGGTTTACCAATACATGGTAATTTTCCTAATTTTTCAAACCACATCAAATCATCTTCATCCACCACAAGTCGAGAATTGCGATAGCAATTGGCGGCTTGTAGTGGATGAAGATG
Organism: Flabesymbios commensalis; assembly: GCA_964017125.1. Classification (NCBI taxonomy): domain Eukaryota; kingdom Metazoa; phylum Annelida; class Polychaeta; order Terebellida; family Flabelligeridae; genus Flabesymbios; species Flabesymbios commensalis. The sequence goes on from OZ024914.1 coordinate 2,448,345, forward strand.
ATTATCGTAAATTCAGGCTCGAAAGGGTTAAGTCAATGAGAACGAAATTTGATAGATTCATAGATCCGAATCTACAAATCTATTGTACTTTAGTTTTTTCTTCGACTTAAAATACACAGAATATGTGCAGGTGCTCCAAGATTTAAAGTAAAAAACCTCGATTTGTTTGTCAGTATGGCTAAACCATGAAATATTAGTCATGCAGTTTCATGGTCACACCCGTATACTGTGCCTGACCTGACCAGTACAAAATAACATAGGGCCTAGATTCGTAGTTCGGAATATACTGTTTTAACAAAAGACCGACGTCACGGATGTATTTTAATTTAAAGTAGTTCATTCCGAGTGAAAGAGAATTGGCGGTGTATCTCTTTTCTCTTCATAACCAGGGAAAGGGTCCTATTGCATAGATTCTCTTATTTTCATCTTCTCTTATTTCCCATCTCTTTTTGTCAAATTTAGGCTGTGGGAATTGTAGGTAGAAAGAATTTTAGAAAAATAGACAGTTTTATCGACCTTTCACTAAGGGGAGGGGTGGCTATATGATCGTACACCTCCACATTCACTTCATTTCTCTCTCGTAGATCTGCCAATAACAGTTAAACGTAGTTTAGAAACGCAATTTAGATTTGAAGAAACCCACGATTTGTCTGTAGTTAGCTGAACATTGTCACGTTGAGAATATCTCTACAATCGGCTTGGATGCCAAGACACCGCAATGACAAGCATTTGTAGGTCAACCCTTTGAACGCAAGGTTATTTAATTGGAATTTTCAATCGCTTGAAGTTGTGCCTCGCTGATGCGATTCACAACTTAAAGTGAATCTAAAATATTTAGACTTGACAAAATGGTCGCCAACGATTTTGAAATCTTGCTGATTGATGACAGGTTTAAATTTTAAAATATTTGAAAAATGAAAAACCGAATATAATGGTGACCGGCAGTTGAAAGTTTTAGTAAACTGCTCCTTGTAATTGTACATAATGTTACCTGGGTCGAGAGTAGTTTAAGCTAGATTCGCCACAATGTTACCTTGGTCGAGATTATTTTAAGCAATACGTTCACCTTAATAAAGAGTAGTTTAAGCTAGATTCGCCCAATGTTAACTTTGTTGAGAGTAGTTCAAGCTATAATGTTACCTTAATCGAGAGTAGTTTAAGCTAGCTTGCCCCAATGTTACAGTGATCGAGTGTAGTTTAATTCATAATGTTACCTTGATCGGGAGTAGTTTAGCCAAAATCGCCACAATGGTAACTTGACGGACATTAGTTTAAACCAGGTTTTCCACAATGTCACTTTGGCCTAGACTACATGTAGTTTAAAACAAGCTTGCCACAATGTTACCTTGGTGAGCGTAGTTTAATCCAGGTTCGCCATACTGTTACTGTTACTGATAGTAGTTTAAGCCCGGTTTGTCAAAATGTTACCTTGATCGGGAGTAGCTTAGCCAGGCTCATGATAATGTTACCTAGGTGGACGTATGTTACCTTGGTCAAGAGTACTTTAAAACAGGTTCGCCACAATGTTACCTTGATTGAGAGCAGTTTTATCCAGGTTTGCCATAAGGTTGTCTCGGACGAGAGTAGTTTATGCCAGGTCGCCATAATGTTACCTTGGTCGAGAGTAGTTTAAAACAGGTTCGCCATAATGCTACCTCGGACAAGAGTAGTTTGAGCCAGGCTTGCCCATTCTACTGATTCCTCTGTTTCCCAGATTTTTTGCATGTTATATAATCTAAGTTTTTTTCTTTTTTAAATCATTTCAAATCTCCATTTATACTTTTTGCACACCTCGGTTTTTCACATTCATGACGAATACATTTAATAGTCTAATGGAATATAATATGTATTATATGTGTTTCTTCAATTATAAGTAATAAAACACATTTTTTGTTAGGAATTTTGATCTTTAAAAAATTACTTCCTTTGTTCTTCATATTGTCTTGTTTAAAGCATAAATAAACAAGTTGAAAACGGCTACAGGCGTCATTGGTAGATTAAAATTTAACATGCCGTTGACATAATCACTCTCTGTCCCCTGGCATCAATAAATTATCATCGTCACGCATGAGAGACGTCGTACCACCATCCGGACTATAGCTCAGAGGAAGTGAATATTAATATGTGATAAATAACCTGGAATACCAACCCTTCAGCAGCTATAGTTATGTCTAGAGCCGTGTTTAGCCTCTTTATTTGTCCTTTAAGCCTTTAAAATCTTACGATGCATGAAAGCATCATTTTACATCCCTGAAAACACACTTAATTTTCCTACAACCAAGGGTTTTTGAATGAAAATTTCCATGAAATTGGTTTACTAATACATGGCAATTTTCTTTAATTTTTACACCCGCTTCAAATCATCTTCGTCCACTACAATTCGAGAATTGCGACAGCAATTCGCGGCTTGTAGTGGATGAGGATGACAATATAAAGTCAGGCTTGAAAGTGTTAACCCTTTAACCACCGATGCCGTCCATATTCGTTTTTTTACATTTTTTATTAGTACATTACATATCTGCTTTTAAACATGGTAAAGATAAAAAGTGACAATAATCAGCGAGATTTAAAATTTGTTGACCTCCATTTTGTCAAATCTGAATAATTTTCACTCACTTGAAGTTGTGGATCGCGTCAGCGAGACACAACTTCAAGGGAGTGAAAATTCCAATTGAATAATTTGGCGGTTAAAGGTTTTATCTTCAAAATGCTAAAATATTTTTGGAAAACAAAGTGGGTTTTCTCAATTTAAAATCATCATAAATGTCTTACGGAATACGGCGTTCGCTCATCGATATCTGCTCGATCACTGAAGTTAAGCGACGGCGCGCCTGGTTCATAAGTGGATGGGTGACCGCCTGGGACTGCCAGGTGCCGTATACACTATCGTGGGGCTCAGGGAACCACGTAAATCAGATAGCTCGTCTGACTGACTTTGAATTGGACGTAAAAGAACCTCAATGGACGTAGGCGCACGTTGGCGAGACCCCAAAAAATCCACAATATGGAGTACTTGGCACATATATAAGGCCATGAATGATAACAGGCCTTGCTAAGCTACTCCCGTGGCGCGATAGCACAATAGTGCGTACTGCCACGTAATATACAGATACAGATACAGATTATTTAGCTCTTTCATTAGAATACCGGTGTTGTGGATCTACGGTCGTTATAAATATTTTAATTCTTTCAGTGCGGGACCGTCCTTAAACGTCAGCATCTGACGTCTTTATACGCCAGGTTAAAGACGGTCCCCGCACTGGAAGGGTTTTTAAACAATTTGAAGTAGAATTCAGCAGTTTTTTTTTCAATTTTTCGCTTTAGACTGCATAGAATAACCCTGTCATTCTCATTTATATAGAGCTGTTATATACCCTTCCGCAAAGCGTCAATATAGACTCCGATGTCTGCTGACAGTATCATCTCATTCTCATATTGCCATCAACAGTAGGTTAGCCTGACTCAGTTTGTCCTATTACATCAACACGCGTACGTGGCTTAAAGCTCTATTCATTTGTCATTCCTTCATTCATTATTTTGTTCATTTATTTATTCATTCATTCATCCATCCATTTAATTACTCACCCATCTATCCATCCATAAATCCATCAAAAAATCCATTCATACATTCATCCATGCATCCATTCATCCATTCATTCATTCATTTATTCATTCATTCATTCATTCATTCATTCATTCATTCATTCATTCATTCATTCATTCATTCATTCATTCTTTCATTAATTCATTCATTCATTCATTCGTTCATTCATTCATTCATTTATTCATTTACTTATTTATTCATTTATTCTTTCACTTATTCATTCATTCATTCATTTATTTATTCATTCATTCATTCATTTTTTCATTCATTCATTCATTCATCCATTCATGTTTTTTTAAGAATTATGGCAGAATTTCCTTCATCCTGAAGTCACAGACTAGCGTTCTACTCATGCTGACAGTTCGCTAATGGCCGCTCAGTGTCAAGCACTCTAAATAAATTAATGAATGGAGCAGTATCATGTTCCCGTCTGCATAAATCAAATGGTCCGTTGTTATTTCCTTACCAATTGTAGACAATTAACATCTGAGGGTGATGAAAATGATAGGATTGGATCAACTAAACAAGCGTATTATTATATCAAGTTAGATCCCAGAACGTCTTCCTAATCCTAAATGAATTTTATTCTAAATATACCATGTAGGAAATTTATCCTACAATAGATCTTAACTTTTAAATGCTGAAATATTTATTTATAAACCATGGAGATCAAAGGGTTCATCATAAATGTCTAAGTTAGCTCTTCCTGCTTTATTTGAATACCTATGTTTTGAATATACGGCCATTATAAATATTTTAATTCTTTCAGTGCGGGGACAGACTTTAGACGTCATAATCTGAGGTCAAGAATCTCACGTCTAAGTCAATCACCGCTTTGAAATAGCTAAAGGTTAGAAGAGGGTTGTTAGGTCGTTACAGAGACTTGACTCGCTGTCGTCATTGTCGTGGTAATAACGTCTTAAATCACACATTCCTTTGTTGACCCATTAAACAGTCACCAGTCACCACCTAAGGCACCGCAGACTCACTCAACCTACTACCCAGCACACTGCACAGCATTTAACCACTACTTCTTAGACGTTGACCCGCCATCGTAGACGATGTGACAACATCTAACCAGCATTTGTCTAATCTCTGGGATTTATACCGGGCACTGACTCAATGCTGGTTAAATGCTGGGACAGCGTCGAAGACGTTGGCCCAGCATTAAAGCAGCATTGAGTCAGCGTCTCGTGTTCCAGTAGATCGATGTAAGAGACGCCGACCCAATGTCGGCTAAATGCTGGCCCACCGTCTGCGACGCCGGTCCAGCATTGTACCAGCGTTTGATCGAACTCTCGTGCTTGGTCAGAATTGCGAGTGTCTGTCACTCATCCAGCTCGTGACGTGCCTGCGCCAATAGCGTGTGGTGTAGATGTCACGTGACGTGAGGCCCCGCCCACCCCATACACCCTTATAACACAGGGGTTTGGCCCCACACTGCGCTTATAGACGGGCGACCGACTCCAGATTGTCAACGAAAACTCACAAGTTTAAGAAATCTCACAGAGAATCTGTAAAGCAGGTAAGGCGTCAGTCATATGTATAGTCTAGGACTACAGTCTATTTCACCAGATCCTGGGAGTAGCCTTTTTTCAATTTACTCAGGCTCTGTTTAAAATTTTTCAACAATTTTTTTCCCGGAGCATTTTTCTATCTTCCTCTAACATCGCTTTAAAACTGGTAAAATTTTGTTGTGTATTTTGTAAGTTAGACCATTTGGCATGTAATATAATTTTTGTGTCACGTTAATGGTGTTAAAGAGTGCTGTAATTTTGAAAATGTATTACCAAAAAAAAAATTGGTGAAAAATTTTAAACAGCGATCGAGCAAATTGAAAAAAGGCTACTCCCATGTTCTGGTGAAACAGACTGTAAATTATTTTGGTATATTTGTAACGCATGATGTTTCTCGATTTCTTCGTCAAATCTGAACCGACTTACTACATGTGAAATAGTCTTACTTTTGAAATATTGCATATAATTTTCGATATTTTACCCATGTTAGGACATGACTTGGAAATGGCCTGTACAAAATTTCATAAAAATCGGTTGATAATTGACTGAGAAATCAACGCTACTGGTTAATAGTTCTGTATTAACCCTTTCAAGCCTTAATTTACTATTGTAATCTTCATCCACTACAAGCCGCGAATTGCTGTCGCAATTCTCAACTTGTAGTGGACGAAGATGATTTGAAGTAGGTGAAAAAGTAAAGAAAATTGCCATGTATTGGTAAACCAGTTTCATGGAAATTTTCATTCTAAAACCCTTAGTTGTAGGAGATTTAGGTCTGTTTTCAGGGATGTAAAATGATGCTTCAATGCATCGTTAGGGCTTAAAGAGTCAAGGTAGATATTCAACCCTCGCACCCCTGGGTTAACCATTAACCCTTTAAGCCCTCACGATGCATTAAAGCATCATTTTACATCCCTGAAATCATACTTAATTTTCCAACAACAAAGGGTTTTAGAATGAAAATGTCCATGAAACTGTTTTACCAATACATGGCGATTTTCATTAATTTTTCACCCACTTCAAGTCATCTTCATCCACTGCAAGTCAAGAATTGCGACAGCAATTCGCGGCTTGTAGTGGATGAAGATTCAGGCTTGAAGGGGTTAAACTGCTTGCCACGTCCATTCCTTTTACAGCCTTTCTATTTATCAAACAAGAAAATTGCAAGCAAAAGAAGCTTTATGTTTGTTACATTAGCATACGTTTGGATTCGAAGTCTACAAATCTACACAATTTTGAATCTCTTGAAGTTGTGGGTCGCGGCAGCGAAACACAACTTCAAATGGGTGAAAATTAAAATTCTGTAATTTAATGCAAGGTTTCGATGGGAATTGTCAGTCTCGCTACCGCGATCACTTGTGTCTCGCTACCGCGATCCTCAACTTTAAGTGGCTGCAAAAGACTTGGATTTGTAAGATTAAGTGATATCCTGTATTTTTTTCATAGAGCTAGCACATTTTTCATTTCTAGTGTATGGTTAAGCAAGTGGGAATCATGAGGAGGCGACATCCGTGGTGGGCGTTAACTCTTACAGTGCGGGGATCGACTTTAGACGTCAGAATCTGACTGCTGTGCACGACAGATTCTGACGTCTAAAGATGTTCCCCGCATTAATTTAAAATAAATTATTCCTAATGACCGTAGACCCACAATGTATGTATTCAAGGGAAGCCGAACAAGCTAACTAAGTCATGTCATGATGATTTCAAATTGAAAACCCTTTGGTATCCATGATTTATGATTTATACAAAAAGCATTCAGCGAGAAGAGTGATTTTAGCTTAGCGAATTAATAGAAGAATGTGTCAAACTGACCCGTTCTCGGAATTTTAGTCCACTGCAGTCGGATTCATTTTAACGGTGGTGAATGATTTTCGCTGATTTTCAGTCAATTCTCAACTAATTGTCCTGCAATTTTACAAGCACTATTTTCTAGCTAAGTTGCGATTCACCGGAACATTTAATTGAAAAATATTGTAGGCCCCCTATAGTTTAACCGTTAAAACGTTGAATTAAGTTGTAAAAAACATAGCAACCAAGATTTTTTCAATTTGAAACCATCATAAATGTCTTTGTTAGTTCTTCCCGATTCATTTGAATACCCTCGTTGTGGGTCTACGGCCATTGGAAATATTTTACTCTTACAGTGCGGGGATCCACTTTAGTCTTCAGAATCTGACGTCTACAGACGTAAGATTCTGACGATTCATGTCTACTTAGATGTAGTAAATAGAACAAACTCTCTAAAAATTCGCGGTTGGTTCAGAATTGCAGGCATGTACTAGTGTATACAGCACCTGGTACTGGCAGTCCCAGGCGGTCACCAATTCAATTATGGACCGGGCCAGGCGTTGCTTAACTTCAGTGATAGAGCCAACACCGATGAGCTAACGCCGTATTCTGTATATTCTGTTTAATGATCAAATATAGTAGAATGGAGACTCTGGGAGCAGTACCTGCATGGTGCTGTGGGTAAAGCTGCTTGCTTGGAATGTCGGAGATCGCGGGTTTAAACCCCTTTCTGGCCCATCAGTTTTAAAGAAACAAAATGTTACTTCTCCGCTCACTCATAAAGATTAAATATTGTGGTGGCTGAGAGATAGCGTGCTCGGCCTCATGATCGCCAGGGCTCGAATTTCGAATCCTGTGTCTTGAGGGCAGTGCCATCTCATTCATCAGTTCTCCTGCCCCAGTTTAGCTTGTATGTGCACAAAGATTAATTTCATTTCATTTGCACAGCCTCCCCGTACAACGTGTCACGGATTAGCAAGCATCTGAACTGTAAGATCGAGGTCCGCCGGCGGCACGCGAACGATTTAACCCCTATAACGCCATCCCCCCCACCCCCCGCCCCCGAACTACATTTAAATTGAGCTTACCTTACGCAGTGACAATTTATGAATCCATTCAGCTGCTTTGGAAACATTCCAACAGTTATTTATCAAGTGAGAGATTTAAAAAGATTAATCACAGAAACGTATTACGGCCATTTCAACCATTTGTGTATCTCTCCATTCAGATACATTCTGCGTTATAACCGAAAACATAGTGGAGGGCGAGATTCTTCTAACTAAGCGATTTGCGATTTACGACACCACAATGATTTGATGAGTCGAGCGACAGTTGTTCGCGCTCTACTTATCACACCTGTGAACTAGTGATGATCGCTGTGGCGGTGTGATTTTATGCCCCTCCAACCATTACCCTGTGTCGGCCAAACAAAATACAATGCTAAACCCTTTCACCGCCAGTAACGCATATATTCGGGTTGTCATATTTTATTAGCACAATAAGTATCAGATTTTAAATACGTTAAAGATAAAATGAGACATCAATCAGCAAGATTTGAAAAGAGTTGACCTCCATTTTGTCAAACCTGAATAATTTTCACTCACTTGAAGTTGTGAATCGCGTCAGCGAGAACCAACTTCAAGTGGGTGAAAATTCAAATTAAATAATTTGGCGGTTAAAGGGTTAAATTCGAGATGAAATTTGAATTTAAAGTCGTTGCTACATTCCTGTCAGCTCTTGCAAATATTGAATTTTTTTTATTACATTCTTATCATGCTTATTGCATTTTTAAATTTACATGAGCCCAATCGTGTGCATTCGTGTCCTTTGAATTCTGGTCATGCTCACACTTTGGCTCTCTGCTCACCCTTGGCGTAAACTATCAATGGCCACCGTCATTCAGTTGTTATTTAAATTAGGGTGTAGAATACCATACTTGGGCCTGTCAGCATCAGTTAATCAATTAAACAAATCTTGTAGATTCGTATTTCTTATCAAAAGTTACCTTTTTTGTCATTTGAAGATAGAATTTGCGTCAGCAATTCCAGCTTCAAATGAAGAAAAACAGAAACTAGCAAATCAGCAACAAAACGTTATAGTTATCAGTAGATCTTGAAATATACGTATTTCAAATGAGCTTTCACAGTAAAATTTATGAAATAATAAATTTTACGAAATCGAGGATTGTAAATAATTGGACATGTTATTTTTGCAAAGCATATTCATTTTAATTTATGTCAGATTCAAAAAGTAATTGGTTATTTTGTCACAATTACATCATAATCAGCCCTTTACCTCTCAACAATAACATCATAATAGCTTTCATGGTGAACTGTGAAATTTATTTTACCCGTAAAACGCTAAGATATTTTTATATAAACCAAGCGACCAAAGGTTTTTCAAATTAAAATAATCAAAAATGTCTTAGTCAGCTATTTCCGCTTTATTTACATACCATTGGTTCTACGGTCATCATAAATCCTAACCCTTACAGTGCGGGGATCGACTTTAGACGTCATAATCTGACGTCACATTCTGACGCTGTAAGGGTTAAAAAAGAATAGTAATATATGACCCTAAAGCTTCTAAAGTATTTAATTTAATGGGTAGTTGCATTTCCTACTGAATTAGTTTTTCAAAATATATCAGATTCCCGTATGTAGGTGTCCCCAATAGCTGAAGAGTGGCCCCTTTTCCCGCGAAGTTATGTGATTTGTTGTTTTTCTCACTTTAATTTGTGTATCGCTACAGCGACCCGCAAATTCAAGTCGGTGGAAATTACTCGTATTTGTTTAATTGAGGCAAAACATTTTATTTCTTCATTTATATATTTTTACATTATTATTTGCTAATCATGATGTTTTAAAACACATTTCGCTCCAAATGATAGTGATTCTAAACCATGATAACCGTGAAAACCATGATAGCCGCGCATAGCTCATAACCCTTTCAAGCCTGAATTTAACATTGTCATCTTGTAAACGGGTCTTATCCTGACACAAATCCTGGTCACGGCATCACTGTAAACGGGTGACCTGCGTGACTTTATCCTGGTCACGCGCCAATGTAACAAGTGATATACGTTGACACGCTCAGCCTGTCGTCGCGTTCCAAATGTTCTGGCACGGCAAACACCACACTCGTGGATAAAATACTTAAGTCTTGAATATATGAAATATATATTAAGCATAATGGTTCAATTTTCTCAGTACATAGTTGTTAGTACTTTATATCTCGTTGTGTAATTTATTGATAATTTTGCTGTTGCTTCAGTGATCTACAAGATGTTAGATACCGAAGCACTAAACTTAGCCAAACCCGAAACGTCTCTGTTAGAATTCTCCCCAATTTCTCTCCCGAAGGGGCTGTGGGCGCCTTCCTTTATAGTGGATCCCGACGGGTGCGGTCACTTCCTGTGGTGAAATGTCGTTTCCACCAATCAGGATCCATACTTTGATATACATTCTGGGGCTGTTTCCTAGAACTGACCCACAAAGTCCTCCTCAACTAGGGTTCCTCCTGTGTGACAATTAGTGTGACACAGTACCGTCTCCACCAGGTGGTTCCCATATAAACAGGCCAGGACAGCATGTTTATTCTACCCTTTAATTACCGAACCCGAAGTTAGACACTTATTACTTAACATTGTTACAATCTTCATCCACTACAAGCCGCGAATTGCTGTCGCAATTCTCGACTTGTAGTGGATGAAGATAGCTTGACGTGGATGAAAAATTGCCATGTATTGGTAAAGCAGTTTATATAAATTTTCATTCTAAAACCCTTTGTTGTAGGAAAATAAAGGGGTTTTTTCTTAGATGTAAAATGATGCTTTAATGCATCGTGAGGGCTTAAAGGGTTACAGGGTGAATGGAAGTCAGACTGACCACGTTTAAGGCCTCAGTTATTTCCTTTATTACCATTTTATTTATCAATGAAAATTGATATTTCCTTACAACCGACGACCTTGACTGCTATAAATATGACACGCTTATAAGCAGCAAGCACGGGGCATTCACCCAATGAAGTTTCAAGTTTGGGCCAGCGTCAAAGACGGTGGGCCAACATTGAAACTTCATTGGGTGAATGTCCCGCTGACAGGTTTAAGTGACCATAACGTGATTTTAATGACTATGATAATACTGAAACTGAAATGTTAATACTGAAATTCCACCACATCACATTTTTTCTTATCCTTTCTCTGTGACATTTTTATTGTCTCACATTTTCTCTCAAGCCGCGTTTTGTTTTTATGCCGTTTTCTTGGTGTGTTTCTTTCATTTTTAAACTGTAACATACTGTGATTGCAATCAGTACTTTTTCTACCACGTCTCATTCGTGTCTTCCACTATACCCCTCTTTGTGACGTCACTCGGTGAAAACAAGGTTATGTAACACCCCTCCCCCACACTTCATTCTGTTAAATGCAGTGACGTCACTCGGTGAAAACAAGGTTATATAAAACCCCCTCCCCCATACTTTATTCAGTGAAATGCAGTGACGTAACTCGGTGAAAACAAGGTTATATAAGAACCCTCCCCCATACTTCATTGTATTAGCTAGCTCGGTGAAAACAAAGGAGGTCAAGGTCATTGAGTTTCACAGAATTTAGCGATGAGTTATATTTATATGATATCACTTTAGACGTCAGAATCTGACGTCTGTAGACGTCAGATTCTGACGTTTAAAGCCGATCCTGGCACCGATGATTTCAAAATGATTTCAAAACCTTTGGTCTCCAGGGTTTATATACACATATATCAGCATTGTGAAGGTTAATGGTCATAATTATAGCATTTTATCGACTGTGATAATCAATTCCTGAAATTTTCTCGCATGGGATATTTTAATATGTTGTGATACCGTTGATAATAATTGGGAAAATAATCTATGTGAAATAAAATTGTACAAGTTTGCTTTGGATTTCAATGTGATGCAGGTACACGGTTTTGTCTTTTGCCGTGCAGTCTGCTGTTTTAAATATGTTTTTTTTATGTTTGCGCACCGATTCTAATGTGAATTTGCACTTTTCAAAATGTCATATTATTATAAAATTCCAATTGAAAAAAATCTATAATATTCTAGATTAGGCTTGCGTTGCAGTAGAAAGGTCGTAAATTCTAGAACATCAAATCTGATCATATTTTGTCAAAGAATGCATATTTAAATCATTACATATAGCGAAAAATAGGAAAAAATTGTGGTAGAAATGAGCCAATACATCTCTTCCTTCGATTCAGCACTATGTTAACCCTTAGCACACTGATGTCGACTACAGTTGACTATAGTATTGTTTTCTCATGTTTTAATTGTCTTGCATAACCAGGTTTTAAAAATAAAATATGTCTCAAATCTGTGATAATCACATACATTTCAACCTAGATTTTTCAAATTAAACTAATGTTTAGTCACTTGAAGTTGTGGATCAAAGTTTCTGGTGGATTTTGAAAGTTTTAAACCATTTGGACGGGGGCCCTAGGGTAGTGGTTAGCACCGCTGCCTTTCACGCCAGAGTTCGGGGTTCGGTTCCCGGTCCCGGCGGTTTGAAAGTTTCTTCCCCATCCACGTGTCAAAGTCAGTATTGTGGGGAGCCTCCGTGACCGATAGGTAGAGTGCTCGGCCTCGGACCGCCAGGGCTCGAATTTCGATTCCTGTGTCTTGAGGGCAGTGTCATCTCAATCATCTCCCCATCCTCAGGAGATTCTCCTGGCCCAGTTTAGCCTATATGTGCACAAAGGTGGCCTAAAGCCCGATTTATTTCATTTCATTTTTTAAACCATTTGTTTGGGAACTATATAAGAATACATGCATTCATGCATACATAGCCTTTTTACCATGGGTGACAATGTGGAAAATGCCGTCATCGATTTTAATACTTTCCACCACTCTAATCACTCGAGACTTTTGATGCTTTTGATGCTCTACAGCACCCTTTGATGGCAATAACACGGTTGAGCCAATTAGCACCGCCAATCAGCTGCTATTAAAATCGGGGCATTTAATACAATACTCGGCCGCATTTGATTGCTGATTTCCGCTAAGTGGTACTCTGTGATTCTATGTGGTGCTCTGTCGTGCTCTATGGTGCTCTCATGTGCTCTGTGGTGCTCTGTGGCGATCTGTGGTGCACTCGGGTGCTCTGGGGTGGTCTGCCGTGCTCACTGTGATGCTCTGTGGTTCTGTGTGATGCTATGTCATGCTCTGTTATGCTCTCGGTGCTCTGTGGTGTTCTATGATGCCATGTGATGCTTTGTGGTGTTATGTGATGCTCTGTGGTGCTCTGTGGTGCTTTGTGGCTCTCTGAGGTGTCTGTGATGCTATGTTATGCTCGTGAGTGCTCTGTGGTGCTCTGTGGTGTTCTGTGATGCTTTGAGGTGTTATGTGATGCTCTGTAATGCTCTGTGGTGCTCTGTGATTCCCTGTGGTGTTCTGTGATGCTATGTTATGCTCTCGGATGCTCTGTGGTGCTATGTGGTGCTCTGTGGTTCTCTGTGGTGTTCTGTGATGCTATGTTATGCTCTCGGATGCTCTGGGGTTCTCTGTGGTGCTCTGTGGTTCTCTATCGTGTTCTGTGGTGCTATGTAATGCTCTCGGATGCTCTGTGGTGCTCTGTGGTGCTCTGTGGTTCTCTGCGGTGCTATGTTATGCTCTCGGGTGCTCTTGGGTGGTCTGACCATTAGTTATCACAATCATCCTCTAGCCACATGTCAGACAGCCCACTGAAGCGAGGTAGTTATAGGCATGGAGGTAATCGTTCACATAAAGCGCTGTCAACAGTATTTATGTATGGGATAAAGCCCGAGGAGCTCTACATTCTTAGCTGTGGAAAACACCCCGCCTTCGGTCGCGGCCTTCTCCACAGCTAAGAATATAGAGCTCCTCGAATGTTAACTGACTTAATCCTTTAAGCCCTCACGATGCATTAATGCATCATTTTACATATCTGAAAGCAGATTTAATTTTTCTACAACCAATGGTTTTAGAACGAAAATTTTCATGAAACTCGTTTACCAATACATAGCACTTTTCTTCAATGTTTCTTCTTCTTCTTCATCTTCTTCCACTTCAAGTCGAGAATTGTGATAGCAATTCGCGGCTTGTAGTGGATGAAGATGACAATGGTAAACTCAGGCTTGAAAGGGTTAAAACACATCCGACCATAACGAGGATCCCTTATTTTCAACAGCTCGGTCACACCTGATTGATTATAGCACCACAGGCCTACCATGATGATTGGTCTGTACTTGATCAACAATAACTCCCCATTTCCAGCTTAGAATGTAGTGGTCGGACAAAGAAATTAATGTGTGTTTTAACAGCTTTTCAATATGAACCCTCACGATTGCGGAACGCATGCAAACCACTGATAGGAGGATACTATATTATAACAGTCGTTCCGTTAGAACTCTATGTCGGATTGCGGTAGTCTACCGATCAGCGCACTTTCGTTGTACGTAAAATACACCTCTGAAGTCAGACTGCTGTGTGTACTTTAAGCCGCAATAAAAAAAACTGATTTGCGAGAGATGGTATTTTTGAAAAAAACCATAGAACTTATATAAAAACAATAACTGTTGGAATATGAAGTAACACAATATTAATCTTGCGAAAGGGGTTCGTCCGACCGCTTCCCAAATCTCAATTTATCATATATTACATGTTTGATGTCCATAAATGGTCCATTTGTGCCCATTTAGGTTCGATGGTAATTACATTAGTCACAATTTTTTTTATAAAATCATACATGAAAAAAAATATTCTTCAAATGTTCTCGGTTAATTACATGTATGTGAGGTTACGGACACAAACCACTCCAGAACATTTTCAGTGACAAATCAGTATTTAAAGGTGATCTATCACCCCTTATATGATATGAATAATTATGCCCTCATATGGGGTGATTGGCTATCATGTGACCCTCTCAGAGGGTCACATGATAGCCAATCACCCCATAAATGGTGTGGTTGGCTATCATGTGACTCTCTCAGAGGGTCACATGATAGCCAATCACCCCATATAAGGAGACACTTGTACCTCATCTTGTGGCAACTTTGATTTATTTGTTACAAATTTATTCATACTATATAAGGGGTGATATGTCACCTTTAATTCTGTCCTGCTGATCACGACTAGTGTCTTTTTCGATTTGTTTTACTATTCGACCAAATCACTGGGATGAAATGTGTGTCTAAACATCAAGATTTGCAAATATTTCTGCTCAAATTAAACAAACATGAATAATTTTCATCCACTTGAAGTTGTGGGTCGCTGTAGCGAGACACAACTTCAAACGGGTAAAAATTAAAATAAATTACTTTAGCAGGGCAAGAGTTAAGAGCGATTTGAACATTCTGAAACAATACAAATTATTTATGTTTTATTCACTTTGGGGAAAGTTTTTTTCTTCTTTAAATTGGGTTACCGAGTTTAGATTCAAACGAATGAGAATGAAAAGTAGTTTGAATGATGCTGGCCCAACGTTATACCAACTCTAAAACAACGTATCGTATTTGCTGGGGCACGAACCCCTCCGAGCTCAAACGTCTACTTCGGGGGGGGGGGGGTATGTGGTTATGTTGCTGAAGGCCGGGGGGGGGGGACTGTGATATATGATTGACAGCCACAGCAGTAACTGTCCATCACCTGATCTCAGTCATTAACGTCTGACATTTATACAGTCCTTATCTCAGGCAGATCTTACATTCTGACTTAAAGTACGTGACACATTCACCACCAGGCTTCACCAACAACAGATTCAACGACCTTAACAACCTTATTTATGACACCAGGTTCACTGAGCACCACCAGCTAATGTCAAACCACGGTACGCGAATCTAAAAGATCGTAAATTAAATTGGAAGGTCATCCCGTACTGAATTTATGTGAGAAAAAAATCAGCAATGAGTGAGCGAGTGAGTGAGTGAGTGAGTGAGTGAGTGAGTGGTTGAGTGAGTGATTGAGTGATTGAGTGATTGAGTGATTGAGTGAGTGAGTGAGTGAGTGAGTGAGTGAGTGAGTGAGTGAGTGAGTGAGGGAGTGAGTGAGTGAGTGAGTGAGTGAGTGAGTGAGTGAGTGAGTGAGTGAGTGAGTGAGTGAGTGAGTGAGTGAGTGAGTGAGTGAGTGAGTGAGTCAGTCAGTCAGTCAGTCAGTCAGTCAGTCAGTCAGTCAGACAGACAGTCAGTCAGTCAGTCAGTCAGTCAGTCAGTCAGTCACTGACTCACTTGTGTTTTAAGTCGGCTGTGAGTTTGAGTTGACGTATTTGTTTTTTGTATTTATGTTTTTTTATGGCGGACTGCCAGGGACGATGTTGCATGCATTATGTTTTGTGTTTTATGTCGGCTGTGAGTTGGATATAAAGTATTTACTTGTTTAATTTATGTTTTTAATGTTGGACTGTCAGGAATCATGTTGCATGCATTATGTTTTGTGTTTTAGGTCGGCTGTGAGTTGGATATAAAGTATTTACTTGTTTAATTTATGTTTTTAATGTTGGACTGTCAGGAATCATGTTGCATGCATTATGTTTTGTGTTTTAGGTCGGCTGTGAGTTGGAGATGGAGTATTTACTTGTTTAATTTATGTTTTTAATGTTGGACTGTCAGGAATCATGTTGCATGCATTATGTTTTGTGTTTTATGTCGGCTGTGAGTTGGAGATGGAGTATTTACTTGTTTAATTTATGTTTTTAATGTTGGACTGTTAGGAATCATGTTGCATGCATTATGTTTTGTGTTTTATGTCGGCTGTGAGTTGGAGATAAAGTATTTACTTGTTTAATTTATGTTTTTAATGTTGGACTGTCAGGAATCATGTTGCATGCATAATGTTTTGTGTTTTAGGTCGGCTGTGAGTTGGAGATGGAGTATTTACTTGTTTTATTGGTGGCCCTCGCGGGGGTTTACCACCAGGTGGACGCAGGTAACGTTAACTTTACTTACTAGTATACCACAACAGAAAACATAGATGTCAACCTAATGTCTTGTTATTGCTGAACCAATGTAGAAAATGTTGGCCCAGATTCGATTTTCAAACAATGTCTGGCTGGTGTTGGGCCAGCGTCGCAGATGCTGGCCCAGCAACATTCTAGCATTGCAGCAAAATTGAGATGTTATCCCAATAGTTAATTAGTTTTGGTTCATTGAGTGTTGTTGCCCGCATGAAAAACTTTTTCAAACCTGAATCTACCATTGTCATTGGCGGGGGCCTAGGGTAGTGATTAGCGCCGTTGCCTTTCACACAAGAATTCGGGGTTCGTTTCCCGGTCCCGACGGCTTAAAAGAAACAAAAATATTTCTCCCCCATTCACTCGTAAAACTCAGTATTGTGGGGATCATCCGTGTCCGAGAGGTAGCGTGCTCGGCCTCAGACCTCCAGGGTTTGAATTTCGAATCCTGTGTCTGGAGGACAGTGTCATCTCACTCATCTCACCATCCTCAGGAGGTTCTCCTGGCCCAATTTAGCCTGCATGTGTACAAAAGTGGCCTAAAGCCCGATTTATTTTATCTCATTTGACCATTGTCTTTTTCATCCCCTGTCGTAATTTAGTTATTCTTCCGAGATGGAAAATGGTGCTTTGATGCATCGTGAGGGTTTACATATTTAATTAATGTTCGGCCAACGTCTCCGAAGTTGACCGAACATTAATTAAAAATGAGTTTACAGCAAACACTAGATGTTTAACCCTTACAGCGCGGGGATCGACTTTAGACGTCAGAATCTGACGTCTGTAGACGTCAGAATCTGACGTCTGTAGACGTCAGAATCTGACGTCTAAAGTCGATCCCCACACTGCAAGGGTTAAAATAGTTCTAATGATCGTAAACCCATAACATAGGTATTCAAATGAAGCGGAAAGACCTAACTAAGACATTTATGATGAACTAAGACATTTATGATGACATTTATGATGAAAAACCCTTCGGTCTCCATGGTTTTCACAAAAATAATGTCAGCGCTGTAAGGGTTTATTGTTGTCAACCCAGCGTCGCAAACGTCGCGAGACATTATTCAAACATTCGGCTACAGCAATTATTTAAAAAAAAAAGATTGATTATATCCGGAAATGTATATGATACAGCGCTAATAGTGAATACTTACAGAAATAACAGGATGTTACCATAAAAATATTTGCATTACTGAACTCGGACCACGGATAAATATTGAATAACTTTTGATTCAGTCGGCTTTTTTATGCATGTTTTATTTTTTAATTAAGGAAGGGCATTTAAGAAATATGGCCTGTTGTCATGACTTGCATGACTTCATAAGTTTTAAATAAAATGCAAGCGTATAAATCGAGCGTATTATATCAACTAAAAACTTGATTTTGTAAGACAAATACGTACAAAAACGTCTGAGCCTTAAGCACATGTCAGCGCCTAATTAAATTATAACAATTTTCAAAGAGAGCAAACTTTTTGTAAAAATGTTGGAGACATGTCTTTACCGTTATTGCTCAAAAAAATTGAAAATGGCCTATCTACCCAATGTTTTATTAATTTTGGTCCAGCGTCGCAGACGATGACCCAACAATCAAGTAGCATTGGCTGTCAACTTATAGTTCAGAAGGGAGTAACACAAGTTTAAAACTCATCCCTTGAAATAGCATGGCGCAAATCGTACCGGAAAGCTCACTTAAAGCGACACAATCAGGCTAAAATTAGCAAAAAATTGGTGATTTCATTGTGACTTCTAAATATGACCATATGAAGTAACATGTCCATAGACTTGTGCTGCGCATTTACCAGTTAAGCGAGATATAGAAACGAAATTCACGCATTTCTTATTTTGGACATGCTTGTCCGAAATAAGAAATACGGGAATTTCGTGTCTATATGTCGCTTAACTGGTAAATGCGCAGCACAAAAAATAAAATACAAATGTAGTTCTAGTTTATGGACGTGTTTACATAATATGGTGATATTAAGAAGCCAAGATAAAATCACCGATTTTTTGATAAATTTAGCCTTATTGTGTCGCTTTAACATGTTCTTGTAAATAATGCAATCACAAACCTCAGATTCTGACGTCTTAAGTCGGTCCCCGCGCTGTAAAGGTTAAAACGCTAATTTTAAGAATTTTAATTTTAAGCCATTCGAAGTTGTATATCTGTACCGCGACCCTCACATTCTAATAATAAACTTATATAACAAATTTCACCCTTTCAGCGCGGGGACAGTCTTAGGCATAAAAAAATATACATCTATAAACGTCAGATTCTGAAATCTAAAGACGATGTGCGCACTCAACGTGTCCGTAGAGCCATAACATAAGTATTCAAATGAAGCGGAAAGAGCTAAATAAAACATCTATGATGATTTCAAACGAAAAAAAACCTGTAAAAGACTTCAGCGGTTTAAGGGTTTAGGGCTAACCCCGCAGAATTCCGGAAATTACCTAAATTTCGCCTATTATTGATCTGGCTTTTCCACCAAAGCTCCTTAGCAGCCTGGCCCCTGTTGACGAACCTGCCTTGGCCTCGATTATGACATATGATCACGTTAGGGATTTGTGCGCCTTTGACCTCTGTCCGCTGAGGATATAGGCGCTATAGAAGTTTTATTGATTGATTGATTGATTGATTGAGAACTGTGATTAGGATCATACACAGTATTTTCATTTTGGTTTCAGATTGCAATGGTAAAGCTGACGTGGTCTTTGTCGTGGATGAATCCACAAGTATTGACGTAAGTCAACTGTTTTATTGCTAAATCAATTAAACCCTTGTCCTGCTAGAACCGTATATATACAAGCAGATTTGTCACTGAAATGGATAATAGAGTTTGTGGTAGATGCTCAGTTAGTCAAATAATTCCATTTAGAAAATATTTAAAAAATAGATGTATTTCTCGTCAGTTTTCCAGCTTTCGATGAATAAAATAAAAAGAAAAAAGATGCTTTGATGCATCTTCTTACTAAACATATTATATCAAATAATTACCTGATATTACTGATATTACATGCATTGTACATATATTTTTTGTTTTTATCAACACACATATACATTAATATTATTTATGCAGACTTATTTACATTCACATAATTGTAGTGGAACACGCAGTGATCATTATTTATTGCATAAATATCGGCTTTCTATTTGTATACATACATCCCGATATGAATGCACATAAAAAACATACGGCTAGAAGATAACATTATCATTGAACATTTTCTGCTTCCTCTGAGTGACAGATATTTACGTACTTCGGTAGGTGTACGAATAGAAGTTTATTTCTACTAGAATTCTACTCTTCACATTTTATTCTGTTATATTACGTGCAATTATAATTAATCTATATGTGCAATGATCATGAAAATTAAGTGCAAGTCTGCATGATTAATATTATTGTATATGTGTGTTGATAAAAAACAAAAAATATATGTACAATGCATGTAATATCAGTAATATCAGTTAATTAATTGATATACTATGTTTAGTAAAAAGATGCATCAAAGCATCTTTTTTGTTTTTATTTTATTCATTTGAAGGTCGGAAAACTGACGAAAAATACATCTATATTTTTAAAATATTTTCTAAATGGAATTAGTTTACTAACTGAGCTTTTATTTATTTGAGTAATCTTTACTTTGATTTGTATAATCTATAACTTTCAGCACGAGGAAAGTCTTTATACGTCAGAATCTGACGGGACGTCAGATTTTGACGCATAAAGACGATCCCCGTGCTGAAATAATTAAAACATTTATAATGGTCGTAGATTCATAACATAGGTATTCAAATAAATCGGAAATGGCTAACTAAGACGTTTATGATGATTTCAAATTGAAAAAACCCTTTGGTCTCCATGGTTTATACAACAGTAATTCAGTGCTTTAAGGTTTAGAATGTGTTGTATGTTTTATAAAAAAATAAAACACAGGCCGCAGAACATAGACATCAAACAGTTCAAATGTATTTAGCAAAGTTTGTGCAATACACCGTTTTCAATAACAACACGGCACACAGTGACCAAAGCTGAACTGTTTTGTTCAGAGTAATGTTACACCGTTTTCAATACCAACACGCCACACAGTGACCAAAGCTGAACTGCTTTGTTCAGACTAATGTTACACTCTTTTCAATACCAACACGCCACACAGTGACCAAAGCTGAACTGTTTTGTTCAGACTAATGTTACACCCTTTGCAATACCAACACGCCACGCAGTGACCAAAGCTGAACTGCTTTGTTAAGACTAATGCTACACTCTTTTCAATACCAACACGCCACACAGTGACCAAAGCTGAACTGTTTTGTTCAGACTAATGTTACACCCTTTGCAATACCAACACGCCACACAGTGACCAAAGCTGAACTGCTTTTTCAGACTAATGTTACACCCTTTTCAATACCAGCACGCCACACAGTGACCAAAGCTGAACTGTTTTGTTCAGACTAATGTTACACACTTTCCAATGACAGCACGCCACACAGTGACCAAAGCTGAACTGTTTTGTTAAGACTAATGTTACACCGTTTTCAATACCAACACGCCACACAGTGACCAAAGCTGAACTGCTTTGTTCAGACTAATGTTACACTCTTTTCAATACCAACACGCCACACAGTGACCAAAGCTGAACTGTTTTGTTCAGACTAATGTTACACCCTTTGCAATACCAACACGCCACACAGTGACCAAAGCTGAACTGTTTTGTTAAGACTAATGTTACACCGTTTTCAATACCAACACGCCACACAGTGACTAAAGCTGAACTGTTTTGTTCAGACTTATGTTCAGGCGCAAACTCGTGCAAAGAGTGTATATGTGATTCACATTTGTGGTTCGTGTAGTTTCTGATAAATTAATGATTTTATATCGATCTTAGACAATTCAGTTTCTACAAAAACGAGGGGGTGGGTGTCAGCACCTCCCACCCGCCCCGCCTCTGACCCGTAACAATAGTAATCTTTCTGTTTTAGGGCACAGAGTACAATTTACAGAGAGACTTCCTCAAGGCCGTTGTTGATAGATTCACTGTTGGGCCAGATCATGTTCTGTTCGGTGCCGGGCGTTACTCTACCGGTGGCTCAATTAGGTTCCTCTTGGATGACTATATAACCAACGCTGCTGTGAACGCTGCTTTAGATGCTTGGAGTCAAATAGGTAAAAATGTATTCTTTGTTTATATATGTATATATATATATGTATATATATATGTATTAAACATACCTTGATATCGGGTATTTTAGCTACCCAATAATAGTTATCGGGTATTTTACACACCTAATAATTCCCGTCTTTTGGTTAAGATTGAAAAAAAAACTAAAAGATGGAAAACTACCCCGATAATAATTATTGTGTATTTTATATACTCCAATAGTTCCCGTCGTTTAGTTAAGATTAAAAAAAAGACGAAAACTAGCATGTATGTATATATATTTATATATTTAAAAACACTTTTTATTGTGTATTTTGGCTACTACGATACTATTTATTGGGTATTTTACATACCCCATTAATCCCCATCTTTTGGTTAAAACTGAAAAAAAACTAAAAGACGGAAAACTATCATTTAGGTGCGCGACCTCTATTCCCGACTGACTGACCCTAAAGTTTCTATCATGAAAGTCCTTTTCAAAAGTGTCTAAATTATGGTGTTTTAAAAAAAGGCCCAATATTTAGGGTTATGCAAAAGAAGTACCCAATAAGTATATATATATATCACCGGTATCTCACCTTAATATTCACTATAGTTAAACAGTACATTCGGATCTAGGAATCTACTGTTATTTTTACATTGGCCGGGTCGCGCACAATATAAATATTTCAGCATGACACTGCATGGCTAATGTTTCATAATTAACTATGCTGACAATAAAAACGAGATTTTTTATATCAAATATTAGAACACATGTACCTATGTTGTGTATTTTCATTCGAAGAGAGAACTCAATTACGATAGATTCGAATATTCTCGGCGCTGCGCGCCTCGTACATTCTGATCTACGAATCTATCGAATTTCGTTGTTTGTCCTTGGCATATGATTTATCTTTTCACAGGTGGGTCCACAAACCACAAGCAAGGATTCCTGCAAGCTCGGGATATTCTAGCTGATGATGGTAACAGGGCCAACGTACCTGATATTGTAGTGTTTCTAACGGACGGGATAATAAATGAGGGAGGCGCACCATTTAGCGTGGTAAGTATATTCTGCATTGTTGGGCGGGGGCCCCTGTTAAAGCTGCCTGCTTGGAAAGTCGGAGATCGCGGGTTCGAAACCCACTCTGGCCTTCAAGATTCAAAGAAATAAAACGTTTCTTGCCCGCTCACTTGTTAAGATTCAATATTGTGGGGAGCCTCCGTGACCGAGAGGTGGCGTACTCGGCTTCAGACCACCAGGGCTCGAATTTCGAATCCTGTGTCTGGAGGGCAGTGTCAACTCATTCATCTCAACATCCTCAGAAGGTTCTCCTGGACCGGTTTAGCCTATATGTGCACAACGGTGGTCTAAAATCCTATTCATTTCATTTCATTTTCTACATTGTTTTAATGATATATTTATTGAGGTGACTGGACAGCTGTTACCAGCCACCCTAACTGTTGATACAAAAGGGATAATTATCACCAGCGGCCCTGATAACTAATGTAAATAGACGTCCAAATCCGCTTTCAGCTTTTGTCGTTGAAACGAAACAAAACTGCGCTTTATATTTGCCAAATTGGCATCACTTATTATGTTCTCATTCAAGTTCTACAAATTTCAGTATTGTTTTGAAATTCTGCAAATTTAAACGATTGTTATGTCAAGTTCTTTTATGAAAACTGTGGTATTTTTAGTGATCCTCACTTTTTTTTAAATATACCACAATAATCCACACTTTCTTATTTGACCATATAAAAGAAAGAAGACGTGTGCAAAGTGCAACAAGTTTTAAAACGCTTTTCAAAGAAGAAGCATTCTGGAAGCATTCTGGACAGTCATAGACCTGTCAATTGAAGATTGTCATCCAGCTCCGGTGGTGCCAAAATCACGTCGCGAACGCAAAGTGCCACCGAGCCAAACTATTCTTTGACAAATACTTTCTAAATGCAGTTACTGATTAAATGAACACAATTTTTCACACTTTTGTAACTTAAGATAGAGAGAATAATTGCCGAATCATACTTGCCACGACACCCTCCTCTCAAACCATATCTCAGCCTAAGATAAATACTTAGCGAGGCGGTATACATATTCTATAAATATCTCAGCCTAAGATAAATAGTTAGCGAGGCGGTATACATATTCTATAAATATATCAGCCTGAACTAGATACTTAGCGAGGCGGTATACATATTCTATAAATATATCAGCCTGTACTAAATACTTAGCGAGGCGGTATACATATTCTATAAATATATCAGCCTGAACTAAATACTTAGCGAGGCGGTATACATATTCTATAAATATATCAGCCTAAGATAAATACTTAGCGAGGCGGTATACATAATTGAGTTTTGTAATTGATGTGTAACTGCTATATCTAGATATGATTAGGCCATATCATGTTGGAAAGCATAATGGTGATTGTGTTTATTGAATAAAAGATACACCAAAGCTTAATTCGATGGTCAAAGTCATTAGGAAATGTTGACGAATATTGTTGACAGGTCATAGCATTCCATCATCACCAGCACAATAAATAGATATTTGGTCACCAGTCTAAATTTGATAACTTGATATATGTCACAATGTCCCAGAATTCTTATTCAAACACGATACGGGATGGCGTGATAATTGTCACGTAGACCACACACCATTCTGTGACCAGAGCAATCTCTCCCTGTCGGCACCAACTCGTGGGTGGGGCGCTAGCTCGACTACACTGCCCGCCCTAGACACTGCTACTTCGCATGTTAAAATGTGCAGATGGGTGACGTCATATGTCCCCCACTCTCAATTTCAAGTAAGCTTGTGATTGAACGGCTGTCTTGCTAAAAGTACCCTGATCGGCTGGCGAAAATTTAATGGAGGGGAGGGGTGGGTGTAGACAGACACCTGTGTGGAGCCCAGCAAACACGAGGATTTGACCCAGTGCTGTTTCAATATTGGCCCATCGCCAACGGCGCTGGGCCAACATTGAAACAACATTGGGTCAAGTCCTCGTGTTTCTGAGAGAGCTGTCTGCATTTGGATACAGGCGTGCCGTCTGTGTCTGGTTGGAACAGGCTGCACAGTGCTCTGTGTATGTCTAGACCTGCACTGGTGACAGCGTGAGCGCACACCTTTAGGGAAGGAAGCATTTTGTGAGCCACTGGTTATGTAGTATGCCTGAATATACCCACCTTTCTTTTAGTTCACGATATTATTCTCTTGACCTTATTTCTTACAGGTGCAGCAATTGAAGGACGATGGTGCAATCATCGTAACTGTATCTATCGGCGATGAATCGCCACTCGATGACATGGAAAATAAATACGCCAGTGATCCAAGCCTCCATGTCTATATTGAGTCCTTTGATGCTGCTGATGATCCCACCACCATCGATATCGTAGTGGATGCGATCTGTGAATGTAAGTCAGCATTCTCATAATACATTATTCTGCTAGATTAATATTATTATTATTATTATTATTATTATTATTATTATTATTATTATTATTATTATTATTATTATTATTATTATTATTATTATTATTATTATTATTATTATTATTATTATTATTATTATTATTATTATTATCATCATCATCATCATCATCATTATTATTATTATTATTATTATTATTATTATTATTATTATTATTATTATTATTATTATTATTATTATTATTATTATTATTATTATTATTATTACTATTATTATTATTATTATTATTATTATTAGTAGTAGTAGTAGTAGTAGTAGTAGTAGTAGTAGTAGTAGTAGTAGTAGTAGTGGTAGTGGTAGTAGTAGTAGTAGTAGTAGTAGTAGTAGTAGTAGTATCTTATTATTGTTGTTGTTGTTGTTGTTGTTGTTGTTGTTGTTGTTAATATTGTTATTGTTGTTATGAATAAAATATATTATGTTATGTTCATCAGCTATGCAGTTACCTTGTACGAAGTGTAAGAGATTTAACGACCAAAAAATTGGCTTTGTGTCCGATCCTTACGACTGCACAAAGTACTACACGTGCTTCAGGAAGAACAACGGGGAGAATAGTGAGTTGAGCCACATGGATTGCCCCACTGGCACCATGTTTAATTCAGAACATGCTCAGGACGGAGTGCCGTGCGTGGATGCTGACGAAAGCTGTGAAAATCCAATGAATCCCGAGGATGATGATGAAGGTAAGCATCCCACACCCAATTGTACACTCGTTCACATCCCCCTCACTGAGCTCTCTTACCGAGGTTACTATCAGCATCTGTCTGACAACCACAGGTGTCAGTACTTTGTCCACTTAGATACTGTAGATCTGGTAATTTTCAGGTGTTTAAATTTTCATTTTCATTTTCTT
The DNA here is from genome assembly GCA_964017125.1 of Flabesymbios commensalis. Lineage (NCBI taxonomy): Eukaryota > Metazoa > Annelida > Polychaeta > Terebellida > Flabelligeridae > Flabesymbios > Flabesymbios commensalis. The sequence continues at coordinate 2,474,681 of OZ024914.1, forward strand.
TAGTGGCGCTATTATAATAATATTTTTAGCGAGATTCTTGAATTTGCGATTTTGTCCTCCTCGCAAAATTCGCGAAAATTAAAACCTCATGAATATTACCAGATCTACAGTATTAGAGATGAGATTTGGCAGTATCTGACTAATTATGAAACCACTGACTTGGTATTGGAACGTCGCCAATTATTCATGTGATAAAGAGCCACCATTCAATAGGGGGGGGGAGGGGGGGTGGTTGAAGAAATAATTTCGGGTGGACTATGCGTGAAATAAATAACTTACTTCAAAAACTGTTCTATATGAACATGTAATAAAATGTATAAAACCCCAGCTCCCACTCGCCTGGAGATTGAATGGTGGGCCCTAAATACTGATATATTTTACTATTTGGATGGATGATGCGTTTTACTGATAAATACTGATATATATTACCATTTGATTTCAGAGGGGCTCTTTCCAGGGTATAAAATACATTAACCCAATGTTATTTCAATGTCGAAGAAGGAGTGCCAACATTAAAACAACATTGGGGCAGCGTTTGGTGTTTGCGGGATATCTTTAACCTTTTAACCGCCAAATTATTCAATTTGAATTTTCACTCACTTGAAGTTGTGTCTCGCTGACGCGATCCACAACTTCAAGTGAGTGAAAATTATTCAGATTCGACAAAATGGAGGTCAACTGTTTTCAAATCTTGCTGATTGATGTCACATTTTATCATTAACATGTTTAAAAGGTGGTACTTAATGTGCTAATAGGAATTAAAAACCTGAATATATACGGCACTGGCGGTTAAAGGGTTGACATATTTGCATTGCTTTTGTTTTCAGTTGACCACTTCTGCCCGTTCACCACAAACCCAGAAGACGCCAATGAATACGGAGTGATATTTGTATTGCTTTTGTTTTCAGTCGACCACTTCTGCCCGTTCACCACAAACCCAGAAGACGCCAATGAATACGGAGTGATATTTGTATTGCTTTTGTTTTCAGTTGACCACTTCTGCCCGTTCACCACAAACCCAGAAGACGCCAATGAATACGGAGTGATATTTGTATTGCTTTTGTTTTTAGTTGACCACTTCTGCCCGTTCACCACAAACCCAGAAGACGCCAATGAATACCGAGTGATATTTGTATTGCTTTTGTTCTCAGTTGACCACTTCTGCCCGTTCACCACAAACCCAGAAAACGCCAATGAATACGGAGTGATATTTGTATTGCTTTTGTTTTCAGTTGACCACTTCTGCCCGTTCACCACAAACCCAGAAGACGCCAATGAATACGAAGTGATATTTGTATTGCTTTTGTTCTCAGTTGACCACTTCTGCCCGTTCACCACAAACCCAGAAGACGCCAATGAATACCGAGTGATATTTGTATTGCTTTTGTTTTTAGTCGACCACTTCTGCCCGTTCACCACAAACCCAGAAGACGCCAATGAATACGGAGTGATATTTGTATTGCTTTTGTTTTTAGTTGAACACTTCTGCCCGTTCACCACAAACCCAGAAGACGCCAATGAATACGGAGTGATATTTGTATTGCTTTTGTTTTCAGTTGACCACTTCTGCCCGTTCACCACAAACCCAGAAGACGCCAATGAATACGGAGTGATATTTGTATTGCTTTTGTTTTTAGTTGACCACTTCTGCCCGTTCACCACAAACCCAGAAGACGCCAATGAATACGGAGTGATATTTGTATTGCTTTTGTTTTTAGTTGAACACTTCTGCCCGTTCACCACAAACCCAGAAGACGCCAATGAATACGGAGTGATATTTGTATTGTTTTTGTTTTTAGTTGACCACTTCTGCCCGTTCACCACAAACCCAGAAGACGCCAATGAATACGGAGTGATATTTGTATTGCTTTTGTTTTCAGTTGACCACTTCTGCCCGTTCACCACAAACCCAGAAGACGCCAATGAATACGGAGTGATATTTGTATTGCTTTTGTTTTTAGTCGACCACTTCTGCCCGTTCACCACAAACCCAGAAGACGCCAATGAATACGGAGTGATATTTGTATTGCTTTTGTTTTTAGTTGACCACTTCTGCCCGTTCACCACAAACCCAGAAGACGCCAATGAATACGGAGTGATGCAGTTTGGGAGTCTTGTGGGTAGGACTAGATGTGACGAGGGTATAGATTTTGACGACTCCTCTGACGTTTGCCGGTGTTTGGTTGCCGAAAGTAAGTAGTGTTTTACTCACCATTTAAAATATTGTCTATTGTTAAAACAGTAGATTCGGATCTACGAATCTACTGTTATTTTGTACTGGTCAGATCAGCCACATGAAACTGCATGTCAAATATTTTATGGTTCAGCCATACTGAAAATGAAATTGAGGTTTATTATATCAAATATTGGAACATCTGCACATATTCTGTGTATTTTAAGTCGAAGAAAAAACTCAATTACAATAGATTCGTAGATCCAAATATACTCGGCGCTTCACGCCTCGTACATTCGGATGTACGAAGCTATCGAATTTCGGTCTTTCTCCTTGACGTATAACCTGAGCCTACCCATGTACTCTAGAGCTGGTAATTCGCGAGGTTTTAATTATCGCGAATCTCGGTAGGACAAATTCGCGAATCTTAGAATCACGCGAAAATTATTATTTTAATAGCGCTACTATCATCGAAATAAATTATTCACGAATTCTAGACTTCACGAAAAATCTTGAAATCACAAATTCGCGAAAATCTAAGCACGCGAAAATGATCAGATCAGATCAGATCAGTATGTATATGACACACCACGCCATGAGCCCGGTTACCATGGTTATCCCTACTGTCAGCCATTTCTCCCAATTATGTATTCCTTCTTTAACCCTTACGACGCCGAAATATTTTCGTATAAACCATGGAGACCAAAAGATTTTTTTAAATTTAAAATCAGCATAAGTGACTTAGTTTCCCATTTCTGCTTCATTTGAATACCTATTTTTATTTCTTTAAGTGCGAGGACAGTCTTCAGACGTCATAATTTGACGTCTATAGACGTCAGATCATGACGTCTAAAGACGTCCCCGCGTTGAAAAGATTAAGGTCTTGTGACTCGAGGACAAAAAACGTTATGAATGAAAAAACGTCCCCGAAAATTTCAAACAATGCACTGAAAGCTGTATTTTGCTAAGCTGCTTCTAAAAAAAAAAGCTTTCCTGTCTGTTAACCTCGATAAACTGTTGGTAAAAGCTATGGTTTTTCGTGAGAGTTATATATAAATTATTAATTTATTTGTCTTTTGTTATATTTCTTTATTCATATATTTATTTACCCACTCTTTCATTCACGTATTCAGGTATTTAACCACTCGTCCATTTATTCATCCATTTATTTATTCGTTTGTTCATGCATTCATAAATTGTATCATTATATTCATTGATTGATTCATTTTTTTATTTATTTGTTCATTCATGTATTTTTACTTTTGTTCTTTTATTAATGCATTCACTCTTTTATTCGTTCATTCGTACATTCATTCATTCGTTCACTTAATAATTCATTTATTAATTCATTCATTTTATCATCACTGACTGTTTTTTTCATATTATTCTGACCGAACTGTTACTTATTGACACATGAACATACAACATATATACAATAGATAAGGTTATCCATTGTATATGTGTTGTATTTTCCCATATCACACTCTCATGAGCTTACACACTGATATCTTATCTGTTTTCAGAGGATAACTGTCAATGTATTCTGCATATTGACTTTGATGAAGATGTGATGGACCATGGCTGTAACGATTCCCCCATGTCTAACAGTGACCCACAAGTTGCCGTCAATAACAACAATGAAGGATTTTTCAGGTACTACTCAAATAATAAATACTATACTTATTTGAAATTGCGATCACTAAACACAATCCTTTTAACCCTTTCAAGCCTGAATTTAGCATTGTCATCTTCATCCACTACAAGCCGCGGATTGCTGTCGCAATTCTCGACTTGCAGTGGATGAAGATGATTTGCTGTGGTTTAAAAATTTAGAAAAATGACCATGTGTTGGTAAACCAGTTTCATAGAAATATGCGTTCTAAAACCCTTTGTTTTAGGAGAATTAGGTCTGTTTTCAGGGATGTAAAATGATGCTTTAATGCATTGTGAGGGCTTAAAGGGTTGAACCCATTTTACTGGCCGATAAAATCACTGTGATTGGGAATGTAATGTGTGTTTAAACATCAAGATTATCATCACGGCATCAAGCCATGGGTTTAACCCTTTAAGCCCTCACGATGCATTGAAGCATCATTTTACATTCCTGAAAACAGACTTTATTTTCCTACAGCCAAGGGTTTTAGAACGAAAATTTCCATGAAACTGTTTCACCAATACATGGTAATTTTCTTTCATTTTTAAACCACATCAAGTGATATTCATTCACTACAGGTCGAGAATTGAGACAGCAATTCGCGGCTTGTAGTGGATGAAGATGACTATAGTAGACTCAGGCTTGAAAGGGTTAAGGATCCGGCTTGATGTGGTGACTGGTGCTTAAATGATCCCATCTCGCCTTCCCAACGACACCGTATGCTTTTGCTCGTACGAACATCTACCGGTACTTAAAACAGGGAAATCAAACTGAGCAGTGAATCGTTTTGGAGAGAGTTCGAGATGGGCTGATTTCACCATACGTCTCGTGGTGAGAGCCAACAGCATGAGTGTGAGAATAGCAATTCATTTGTCTTATATATGAGTAATTTCCAATTTTTTTTGAAGCTGTTGGTCACAGTAACGAGATACAAATGGCTGAAGCTATAAATAAGATAACTGACCTGGTATAGGGATTAAAACGTACTAAGGGATTTAACAAAAAATCCAAAAATCCGAGAAAAACTCGGAAGTGGATGGGTGGGTAAAGTTCCAGCTCGGATTTTTTTTTTGAAATTTTGCGTTTTTGTGTGTTTTTTGGTGTACATGTTCCAAGAAAAAATAAAAAATGGAAAGGTGGGTGTGTGATTGCGGTCTGGCCTATCAGAGTTTTTCTCAGATTTGTTTTATTTTGTTTAACTTCACATGACCCCCAAGAGGCCGACCTGCTGATTAGTGAAGAGGTGTGACATTTATCTCAGAGCTAACTTTAGTTTCGTTGACATAACTCAACAAACTATCATCCCAAAGTGATGACCAACATGTTGTTCCTAAAGACACTGCGTGTGTAACAAAACGACATGGATTTTTTGTACATGTATTAAAATCATTTTTTCCCACGTCCCACGATTTCCAACCAATCCACTCTGTCACCTAGTGCGACTCTTAGATCATACCTTTTGTTAAACACTCCTATAGCATACCGCTATATAGCTGGGATTTCAACCCAAGGCAATTTCCAAAGTGCTTTGTTGCTCTAATTACGTAAGCTTAGCTTGGATTTCTATTAAAATTGTATATTGTTTTCACAAAAAACCTTTGGTTAAAACAGCTGGGTCGTTATGTGTCACTGAACCATAATATTTACATTGCAACGGACTCTACTTCCAATTAATATTTCTGACATGTGAATTTGTGTCTCGCAATCGCGATTTATACATTTTAAATCAAGATATGACAAGCAACTGGTTATATAGGCGCTAATAAAAACACAGATTGGTTAATGTAGTAGACATCAGTGTTCTAGGGGCTTAAACACAGAATGTCTACTGTAGTCGACATCAGTTATTTAGGCTAGGGCTTAAACACAGAATGTCTACTGTAGTCGACATCAGTTATTTAGGCTACGGCTTAAACACAGAATGTCTACTGTAGTTAACATCAGTTATTTAGGCTACGGCTTAAACACAGAATGTCTACTGTAGTTAACATCAGTTATTTAGGCTACGGCTTAAACACAGAATGTCTACTGTAGTTAACATCAGTTATTTAGGCTGGGGCTTAAACACAGAATGTCTACTGTAGTTAACATCAGTTATTTAGGCTAGGGTTAAAACACATAATGTCTACTGTAGTCGGCATCAGTTATTTGGGCTAGGGCTTAAACACAGAATGTCTACTGTAGTTAACATCAGTTATTTAGGCTAGGGCTTAAACACAGAATGTCTACTGTAGTCGACATCAGTGTTCTAGGTGTTAAAACACAGAATAGCTACTGTAGTCAATATCAGTGTTGTAGGGGTAAACACAGAATGGCTATTGTAGTCGACATCGGTGTTCTATGGGTAAACACATAATGTCTACTGTAGCAGACATTAGCTCTAGGGGTTACAATTCTGTGTTTCTTCTTTTACCAGAGGCTTCAAAGACAACAAGAATAACGGTGCCCATCTTAGTACTGACGTGATGAATGGTGCCTTTTCTCCCACATGTAACCAGTGGGGTCAGCATGAGATCACGGTGGCTCTCTGGTTCAGATATGACGTGAGTATATTAGATGTGACCTCAGCATGACATCACAGTGACCTCAGCATAGTCAGCATGAGATCACTGAGACCTCAGCATGGTCAGCGTGAGATCACAGTGACCTCAGCATGGTCAGCATGAGATCACAGTGACCTCACCATGATCAGCATGAGATCACAGTGACCTCAGCATGGTGAGCATGAGATCACTGTGACCTCAGCTTGGTGAGCATGAGATCACAGTGACCTCAGCTTTGTAAACGTGAGATCACAGAGACCTCAGCCTGGTGAGCATGAGATGAATGTGACCTCAGCATGGTCAGTATGAGATCACAGTGACCTCAGCATGGTCAACATGAGATCACAGTGACATCGGCATGGTCAGCATGAGATCATAATGACCTCAGCATGGTCAGCATGAGATCACAGTGACCTCAGTAGTAGTAGTAAATCATTGCTTTACGTCACTTTTCGGCACAAAAGGTCTTTTGAGTGACATTATAATATGATAAAAACGTTGTAGTCAATTGATGAGATGAATGATGTACGGATGATGATATGAGGGTGGGGGTGATAGGGCATGGTGGGTTATTGAGAGCGTTTTCCTTCGCTCGCCCGATAAGGGGTTCTGGGCATGTCTAGGGGATATACCCCCAGACATGCCCAGACGGCCGGAGACTTGAGTTTCGCTGTACAATTTAATGATGAAACTCTTTGGCATTTCGCGCAGCTCCGCTATCCTCGGGTCGGATAGTCCCCAGAGTAACAATAGGAAGGATCACTCCCTCTGGGTAACTCCATTCATCCCACGTGAGAGACCTAATGTCAAGCACGCTATTGCCGGTTATTTAAGGCTACCACGGCCTACATCAGCGCCAGCACTGATGCGGGTGCTGCATTGGCTCCACTGTTGAGCGGAGGAACCAGGGTACGCCACTGGCAATCCGCCCGAAGATTATAGCCAGATACGAGGAGGCTGCAGCTGCCCTTGGATGATTGCTGTAGACTAGTGCTTCCGTACAATGCCGTACACAGCACCCAACAGACGAAACAGATCCCTAATGACCCTCCCCAGATGGGGGCAAAAAGTACTACTACTAGCAATCATCCCAGTACCCCACAGTGACCTCAGCATGGTGAGCATGAGAACACTGTGACCTCAGCATGGTCAGCATGAGATCACAGTGACCTCAGCATGGTGAGCATGAGATCACTGTGACCTCAGCATGGTCAGCATGAGATCACAGTGACCTCAGCATGGTCAGCATGAGATCACAGTGACCTCAACAGGATCAGCATGAGATCACAGTGACCTCATCATGGTGAGCATGAGATCACTGTGGCCTCAGCATGGTCAGCATGAGATCACATTGACCTCAGCATGGTGAGCATGAGATCACTGTGACCTCAGCATGGTCAGTATGAGATCACAGTGACCTCAGAATGGTCAGCATTAGATCACAGTGACCTCAGCATGGTCAGCATGAGATCACAGTGACCTCAGCATGGTGGGCAGGACATCACAGTGACCTCAGCTTGGTCAGCATGAGATCACAGTGACCTCAGCATGGACAGCATGAGATCACAGTGACCTCAGCATGGTGAGCATGAGATCACAGTCACCTCAGCATGGTCAGCATGAAATCACAGTGACCTCAGCATGGTCAGTATGAGATCACAGTGACCTCAGCATGATCAGCATGAGATCACAGTGACCTCAGCATGGTGAGTATGAGATCACAGTGACCTCATCATGGTCAGTATGAGATCACAGTGACCTCAGCATGAGATCACAGTGACCTCAGCATGGTCAGCATGAGATCACTGTGACCTCAGCATGGCCAGCACGAGATCACATTGACCTGTGATCACTGTGATCTGGGCGATCCGAGTTTTAATCAGACTTTTTTAAACTTAATAATACCCCTAATACATTGATTATGACTGCAAATTAGCCCTTTAACCGCCAAAAATTCAAATTATTCAATTTGAATTTTCACCCACTTGAAGTTGTGTCTCGCTGACGCGATCCACAACTTCAAGTGAGTGAAAATTATTCAGATTTGACAAAATGGAGGTCGACTGTTTCCAAATATTGCGGATTAATGTCGCATTTTATCCGCAACATGTTTGAATGTGGTGCTTAATGTGCTAATAAAAAATGAAAACCCGAATATATGTTAAAAAACCCTTTGGGCTTTTGGTTTATATCACCATATTTCAGCCCTCTAATGGTCAAACCCTTATTATGACTGCTTTGTTTGTAGTATGAAGGAGCAATCGAGGGGAAGGTGGCCGGCCTCGTGAGTTACTGTACAGGAGACAATGGTAGGAATCTCTACATTGAGATCCGAGGTGACGTGGTGTGTGTGGGACTAAAAACAATCGACAATCCAATTGTGGAATTCTGCTCCACCACCACCGTAAGTACCCGTAACCTATATATAATACCACACGCCACCGTAAGTACCCGTAACCTATATATAATACCACACACCACCGTAAGTACCCGTAACCTATATATAATACCACACACCACCGTAAGTACCCGTAACCTATATATAATACCACACAGCACCATAAATACCCGTAACCTATATATAATACCATACACGAGTGTAAGTACCCGCAACCTATATATAATACCACACACCACCGTAAGTACCCGTAACCTATATATAATACCACACACCACCATAAATACCCGTAACCTATATATAATAGCACTCACCACCGTAAGTACCCGTAACCTATATATAATACCACACGCCACCGTAAGTACCCGTAACCTATATATAATACCACACAGCACCGTAAGTACCCGTAGCCTATATATAATACCACACACCACCGTAAGTACCCGTAACCTATATATAATACCACACAGCACCGTAAGTACCCGTAACCTATATATAATACCACACAGCACCGTAAGAACCCGTAACCTATATATAATACCACACGCCACCGTAAGTACCCGTAACCTATATATAATACCACATACCACCGTAAATACCTGTAACCTATATATAATACCACACACCACCGTAAGTACCCGTAACCTATATATAATACCACACACCACCGTAAGTACCCGTAACCTATATATAATACCACACACAAGTGTAAGTACCCGTAACCTATATATAATACCACACACCACCGTAAGTACCCGTAACCTATATATAATACCACAGACCACCGTAAATACCCGTAACCTATATATAATACCACACACCAACGTAAGTACCTGAAACCTATATATAATACCACACACCACCGTAAGTACCCGTAACCTATATATAATATCACACACCACCGTAAGTACCTGTAACCTATATATAATACCACACGCCACCGTAAGTACCCGTAACCTATATATAATACCACACGCCACCGTAAATACCCGTAACCTATATATAATACCACACGCCACCGTAAGTACCCGTAACCTATATATAATACCACACGCCACCGTAAGTACCCGTAACCTATATATAATACCACACACCACCGTAAGTACCTGAAACCTATATATAATACCACACACCACCGTAAGTACCCGTAACCTATATAAAATACCACACACCACCGTAAGTACCTGAAACCTATATATAATACCACACACCACCGTAAGTACCCGTAACCTATATATAATATCACACACCACCGTAAGTACCTGTAACCTATATATAATAACACACACCACCATAAGTACCCGTAACCTATATATAATACCATACACGAGTGTAAGTACCCGCAACCTATATATAATACCACACACCACCGTAAGTACCCGTAACCTATATATAATACCACACACCACCGTAAGTACCCGTAACCTATATATAATACCACACACCAACGTAAGTACCTGAAACCTATATATAATACCACACACCACCGTAAGTACCCGTAACCTATATATAATATCACACACCACCGTAAGTACCTGTAACCTATATATAATACCACACGCCACCGTAAGTACCCGTAACCTATATATAATACCACACGCCACCGTAAATACCCGTAACCTATATATAATACCACACGCCACCGTAAGTACCCGTAACCTATATATAATACCACACGCCACCGTAAGTACCCGTAACCTATATATAATACCACACGCCACCGTAAGTACCCGAAACCTATATATAATACCACACACCACCGTAAGTGCCCATAACCTATATATAATACCACACGCCACCGTAAGTACCCGAAACCTATATATAATACCACACACCACCGTAAGTACCCGTAACCTATATATAATACCACACACCACCGTAAGTACCCGTAACCTATATATAATAACACACACCACCATAAGTACCCGTAACCTATATATAATACCACACACCACCGTAAGTACCCGTAACCTATATAAAATACCACACGCCACCGTAAGTACCCGTAACCTATATATAATACCACACACCACCGTAATTACCCGTAACCTATATATAATACCACACACGAGTGTAAGTACCTGCAACCTATATATAATACCACACGCCACCGTAAGTACCCGTAACCTATATATAATACCACACACCACCGTAATTACCCGTAACCTATATATAATACCACACACGAGTGTAAGTACCCGCAACCTATATATAATACCACACGCCACCGTAAGTACCCGTAACCTATATATAATACCACACACCACCGTAAGTACCCGTAACCTATATATAATACCATACACGAGTGTAAGTACCCGTAACCTATATATAATACCACACACGAGTGTAAGTACCCGCAACCTATATATAATACCACACACCACCGTAAGTACCCGTAACCTATATATAATACCATACACGAGTGTAAGTACCCGTAACCTATATATAATACCACACACAAGTGTAAGTACCCGCAACCTATATATAATACCACACACCACCGTAAGTACCCGTAACCTATATATAATACCACACACCACCGTAAGTACCCGTAACCTATATATAATATCACACACCACGTAAGTACCCGTAACCTATATATAATACCACACACCACCGTAAGTACCCGTAACCTATATATAATACCACACACCACCGTAATTACCCGTAACCTATATATAATACCACACACCACCGTAAGTACCCGTAACCTATATATAATACCACACACCACCGTAAGTACCCGTAACCTATATATCACACACCACCGTAAATACCCGTAACCTATATATCACACACCACCGTAAGTACCCGTAACCTATATATAATACCACACACCACCGTAAGTACCCGTAGCCTATATATCACACACCACCGTAAATAACCGTAACCTATATATCACACACCAACGTAAGTACCCGTAACCTATATATAATACCACACACCACAGTAAGTACCCGTAACCTATATATAATACCACACACCACCGTAAGTACCCGTAACCTATATATAATACCACACACCACCGTAAGTACCCGTAACCTATATATAATACCACACACCACCGTAAGTACCCGTAACCTATATATAATATCACACACCACCGTAAGTACCCGTAACCTATATATAATATCACACACCACCGTAAGTACCCGTAACCTATATATAATACCACACACCACCGTAAGTACCCGTAACCTATATATAATACCACACACCACCGTAATTACCCGTAACCTATATATAATACCACACACCACCGTAAGTACCCGTAACCTATATATAATATCATACACGAGTGTAAGTACCCGTAACCTATATATAATACCACACACCACCGTAAGTACCCGTAACCTATATATAATACCACACGCCACCGTAAGTACCCGTAACCTATATATAATACCACACACCACCGTAAGTACCCGTAACCTATATATAATACCATACACGAGTGTAAGTACCCGCAACCTATATATAATACCACACACCACCGTAAGTACCCGTAACCTATATATAATACCACACACCACCGTAAGTACCCGTAACCTATATATAATACCACACACCACCGTAATTACCCGTAACCTATATATAATACCACACGCCTCCGTAAGTACCCGTAACCTATATATAATACCACACACCACCGTAAGTACCCGTAACCTATATATAATACCACACGCCACCGTAAGTACCCGTAACCTATATATAATACCACACACCACCGTAAGTACCCGTAACCTATATATAATACCATACACGAGTGTAAGTACCCGCACCCTATATATAATACCACACACCACCGTAAGTACCCGTAACCTATATATAATACCACACACCACCGTAAGTACCCGTAACCTATATATAATACCACACACCACCGTAATTACCCGCAACCTATATATAATACCACACGCCACCGTAAGTACCCGTAACCTATATATAATACCACACACCAACGTAAGTACCCGTAACCTATATTTAATACCACACACCACCGTAAGTACCCGTAACCTATATATAATACCATACACGAGTGTAAGTACCCGCAACCTATATATAATACCACACACCACCGTAAGTACCCGTAACCTATATATAATACCACACACCACCGTAAGTACCCGTAACCTATATATAATACCACACACCACCGTAAGTACCCGTAACCTATATATAATACCATACACCACCGTAAGTACCCGTAACCTATATATAATACCACACACCACCGTAAGTACCCGTAACCTATATATAATACCACACGCCACCGTAAGTACCCGTAACCTATATATAATACCACACACCAACGTAAGTACCCGTAACCTATATATAATACCACACACCACCGTAAGTACCCGTAACCTATATATAATACCATACACGAGTGTAAGTACCCGCAACCTATATATAATACCACACACCACCGTAAGGACCCGTAACCTATATATTATACCACACACCACCGTAAGTACCCGTAACCTATATATAATACCACACACCACCGTAAGTACCCGTAACCTATATATCACACACCACCGTAAATACCCGTAACCTATATATCACACACCACCGTAAGTACCCGTAACCTATATATAATACCACACACCACCGTAAGTACCCGTAACCTATATATCACACACCACCGTAAATACCCGTAACCTATATATCACACACCACCGTAAGTACCCGTAACCTATATATAATACCACACACCACCGTAAGTACCCGTAACCTATATATAATACCACACACCATCGTAAGTACCCGTAACCTATATATAATACCACACACCACCGTAAATACCCGTAACCTATATATAATACCACACAGCACCGTAAGTACCCGTAACCTATATACCACACGCCACCGTAAGTACCCGTAACCTATATATCACACACCACCGTAAGTAGGCCTACTCGTAAACCACCACATGAATCGTATAGCTATTCAGATCACTTTACCAGTGTTTACCATTGATGTCCCGCCTTCGGGCTACGTTATGTCGCGATTTTGCCATGATGGTGCAAAGAGCGACGTGAAGCCATATTGCTTCACTCACCTTACCAATGATGGATCTAATCCATATGTCTCACTTCACTCGTGTCACCAGTGTCTCTATCTCTACTTGACTGTGACACTCACTGATAGCTGAGTGTAATGTCTCACAAGCATAGACCTACAGCAGAGGGTGGCCAATGGTCATTTAAATTCTAATTAACCTAATTGATTCCCACTAATTCATTAATTGAAGTTGTGTCTCGCTCCCGCGCTCTTGTTGTGAAAATTACTCATATTTGAAATATCAGTAATTTTTACCCGACTAAAGTTGTGTCTCGCTCCCGCGACCCACAACTTCAGTCGGGTAAATATTACTGATATTTGACACTCAGCATCTGAGACTGACCAGTTTGGTGGCCTAGGCCATCACAGTGGTGTATAGCGCTAATACTAGCCTGTTGAGCGGTCAGGGTCACCACAGTGGCGTATTGGGCTAATACTAACCTGTTGCGGCGGCCTGGGCTTCCACAGTGGCATCAGGATAGCTAGCCTCGGGGGTCAAATACAGGTTTAGAAGGGGATCCTCGTACACCAGGGCGACGTTTAAAATGGATGTTTAATGATTATGATTTTATTTTGGCTTCTGAATATTACCATATGACGTAAACATGTCCATAGACTAGAACTGCAAAAGTTTTTTTTATTTTTCTGCTGCGCACTAATCAGTTAGGTTAGATATAGAGACGAAATTCCCGTATTTCCAATTTTTGACATGGTTGCCAATAATTAGAAATCAGGAATTTAGCTTGCTAATAAAACAACTGAAAACGACTGTTAGGAGTTAGTCGCGGCAGTTATTTCACGTGTGACTTGGTCGTATGAAAAATACAAACGTTGTTCATTTCGCGTTCGATATGAGAAAATACTTTTAAACGATTAACCCCTTCATCGCTGGGACCGTCTTTATACGTCAGAATCTGATGTCTGTAGACGTCAGATTTTGACGTTTAATTCGATCACCGCACTGAAGAAATAAACAATTTATAATGGCCATAGATCAATGACATAGGTGTTAAAATGAATCGGAAATAAATCAATAAGACATTTATAATGATTGCAAATTGAAACAAAACATTTTGGTCTCCATGGTGTATACAACAATACTTTAGTGTTGTAATGGTTGAGTGACTTAGGTCGTTTTGCCTCTTTTTACCTCTTTCTTCTCTTTGTTTTGTAGATCAATCAGCTGGAGTGGTACTACGTCGCCCTGGTGTACGAGGATCCCCTTCTTAACCTGTATTTGACCCCCGAGGCTAGCTATCCTGATGCCACTGTGGAGGCCCAGGCCGCCGCAACAGGTTAGTATTAGCCCAATACGCCACTGTGGTGACCCTGACCGCTCAACAGGCTAGTATTAGCGCTATACACCACTGTGATGGCCTAGGCCACCAAACTGGTCAGTCTTAGCCCTATACACCACTGTGGAGGCCCAGGCCACCAAACAGGTTAGTATTAGCCCAATACGACACTGTGGTGACCTAGGTCACCAAACAGTATTAGCCCAATACGACTCTGAGGTGACCTAGGCCGCCCAAACAGGTCAGTCTTAGCCCAATGCGACACTCTCGAGGCCCATGCTGCCCCAACAGCTCAGTAGCCAATTAGCCCAATACGCCACTGTGGCGACCTAGGCCGCCCAACAGGCTAGTATTAGCCCAATACGACACTGTGGTGACCTAAGCCACCAAACAGATCAGTCTTAGCCCAATACGACACTCTTGAGGCCCATGCTGCCCAAACAGCTCAGTAGCCAATTAGCCCAATACGCCACTGTGGTGACCTAGGCCGCCCAACAGGCTAGTATTAGCCCAATACGCTACTGTGGTGACCTAGGCCACCAAACAGGTTAGTATTAGCCCAATACGACACTGTGGTGACCTAGGCCACCCAGCAGGCTAGTATTAGCCCAATACGCTACTGTGGTGACCTAAGCCACCCAACAGGTCAGTATTAGCCCAATACGACACTGTGGTGACCTAAGCCACCCAACAGGTTAGTATTAGCCCAATACGACACTGTGGTGACCTAAGCCACCCAACAGGTTAGTATTAGCCCAATACGACACTGTGGTGACCTAGGCCGCCCAAACAGGTCAGTCTTAGCCCAATACACCACTATGGTGACCTAGGCCACCAAACAGGTTAGTATTAGCCCAATACGACACTGTGGTGACCTAGGCCGCCCAAACAGGTCAGTCTTAGCCCAATACACCGCTATGGTGATCCTGGCCGCTCAACAGTTTAGTATTAGCCCTATACGACACTGCGGTGACCTAGGCCACCAAACAGGTTAGTATTTGCCCAATACGACACTGTGGGGACCTAGGCCGCCCAAACAGTATTAGCCCAATATGACACTGGGGTGACCCAGGCCGCCCAGCAGATTAGTATTAGCCCGATATGACACTCTTGATGCCCAGGCCTCCCGAACAGGTCAGACTCAGACTCAGACTCAGACTCAGATGCATTTATTTGGACGCAAATATAAAACATACAATTTTTTAGATGTACATAAACATAAAACAATTTAAATGTATTACGACCAGGAGACCCGTACTAAGACGCTTTTAGGTCGCTAGCGTACGGGCCACCCATGAAATTAACAAAAAACGTATATTTTTTTAATTAATTAGCAGAAAATTATCAAATACAGTAGAAACAACAAAACATTTTCAGTACAATATAGTATCAGCATAAAGTAGTCTACAGCAAAAACTTATGCAGACAAAGAACCACGGCTGGTTCGATGCTGGGCCCTTTAATCAAAAGCCCAGCATCAAAACAGCACCGGCGCAATGTCCTGCGGCTGCCACGGGATTTATTAAGTTAATATTAGGCCTATGTGCTATGCAAGAACTACCCAGCAGACAAGCGACGCCGAACCAACGCTGGCCCAACGTTGGTTCACCGTCTACGACGCTGGACCAACGCCACACCAAATCTTAGCCCAATACGACACTGTGGTGACACATGCTAGTATTAGCTCAATACTTGTAAAATTGATTTTTCACACTGGAAGAGTAAAAATATGGATAGGCCTAATATCCGTAGGCCCATAACTCAGGTAGGTCTATTCAAATGAAAAATAAAGAGCTAACTAAGATATTTATGTTATGATGATTTCAAATTGAAAAAAAAATTTTGGTCTCCATGGTTTTTACAAAAATATTTCAGCGCATTATGGGTTGAATAAGTCTGTTTGTATATAATAGCCTATGTATCATTTGTTTATCTTGTGCTTTCAGGCTGTCTGGAGCCCGGCAACTGTGGGTTCATTATTGGCGCCGGCGCCGGGGCGAGAGCCAGCACTTTCTTCTCCGGTAAAATGGATGACGTAAGTAAATGGAAACCCTCTATTTTTTTATGGCAGTGGCGGATCGAGAGTGGGGGGGGTCAGGGAAGTGCTGAACCACCCCCACTTTCCAAAAATTAAATTACCCAAGCATCGATCAAAATTTCCCAAATATTGGCTTTCGACACTCACAATTTAAATTTAAATTCAGAGTATCAATATATATTAAATGAGAAGAATGACACCTGATTTTTTCAAAATTCCGATGAATCTGAATTTGACTGAGAAATAAGGCGAGCATAACAACTTTTCTAATGAAAAAGTGAGAAAATTAAGATACTCATAATTTTAAGATTTGTTGTGGTAGAAAAGTTAGGATAAATCCACTAAGAATCTTAAAATTAAGATTATCTTAACTGTCTCTTATTTCCATTATCTTAACTTTTCTAATGGAAATGAGAGAAAATTAGGTTAATCTTAATTTTAAGATTTGTTGTGGTATGAGCAATAGGAACATCCCACTAAGAATCTTAAAATTAAGATTATCTTAACTGCCTCTTATTTCCATTAGAAAAGCTAAGATTTATCCTAACATTTCTAATGAAAATGTGAGAAAGTTAAGATAATCATAATTTTAAGATTTGTTGTGTGTCCATTCCACTGAGAATCTTAAAAGTGAGATTATCTTAACTTTCTTTTATTTTTATTAGAAAAGTTAAGATTTATCTTAACTTTTCTAATGAAAATAAGAGGAAGTTAAGTTAATCTGAATTTTAAGATTCTTTGTGGGATGAGCAAAAAAAGCGTAAAATATTTATAATGGCCATAGACCCATAACATATGTATTCAAAAGAAGCGCATCATGAGTGTGTGAGTGAATACTGCTTTACGTCGCTTTCTACACAATTATGGATATATCGCGACAGAAGGAAGCCCGAAGTCGGGACTATGCCCCACTCTTATCGAATGTCATCAAGTTTTTTTTTATAGTGCACAGTACCACTCCCACTGCATACTCCAGGCCTTTGAACAGTTCGGAGCACTTTATATGCACAACCTCAATGATAAATATACGTCACGGTTGTGATTCGAACAGAGTACCTCTGAGTTACGAGCCACCAGCAAACCGAATGAGTCATCGGGGCCGACCTCTTGTTTAACCATTGTCCTGCTGAATTGTTTCAATTGTATTTTTCGTCATTTGAAGCTGGAATTGCTAACGCAATTTCCAGCTTCAAATGACGAAAAATATTACTATTTATGAAAAATAGACATGTCTAAAATTAAATTATTGGATCATCTAAGCATCTACTAAAAACTATTTTATCAAAATTAAGTGATATTTTTATTGATCTAAAACATCCTTAACCCCGTATATATCCGGGCATATCAGGACAAGGGTTAATGAGCAGCCCTCTGGAGACCACACATGTATAGTGCTGCCATGATTAGCCCCAAAGTGGCTGAAACAGAGTCTGAAACTGAAGTTATCAGCCATAGATTGCGCCCCTACAAAATCGTGGGACATTACTTTGGACGTTCATATCTAAGACTTGGCCTCGATAATTCAAGTCCAAAATGTTTTTTTTTAGAATCAGTAACATTTCAGCCACATGCTCACATCCTCAGCGCATTTGTCGCAACGTCATTAAGCCGTTATGGGCATTTTGTGGTCGAGATCGCTCTCAGTCACCGCCATGTTAAAAAAAGTTATTTTATTTCGGTTAACTCGAATTCAAGAATCCACTGCCCACACATTTACGCAGTAGAAGTATAACCATAGTCAGGGGCGGATCCAGCTTTCCGGGGAAATTTTTAATTTCCGAAGGTTTTGTCATGCAATCTAAGGCAAACCCTCGTCCCCCCCCCCCCTTGGATCCGCCACTGGTAGTAGTGATTGTGACGGCATAGACATATACCAGTTTCCCGTGCCGCGACCCACAACTTCAATTGACCCAAAATGTATGTGATCTTTGAACACGGTGAAACTTAAGTCCCGAAATATACCAGTCTTCCAAGATTTATTACATAGTTTATTTTGTAAAGCTTGTTATACAGGGGTTAAAACACAGAATGGCTACTTTTAGAAAAACAGACTTCATTTCCCTACAACCAAGAGTTTTGGAACGAAAATTTGCATGAAACTGGTTCACCAATACATGGCAAATTTCTTTAATTTTTAAATCACATCAAATCATCTTTATCCACTACAAGTCGAGAATTGCGACAGCAATTCGCGGATTGTTGTGGATGAAGATGACAATGGTAAATTCAGGCTTATAAGGGTAAAGGTGAACAATTGAATAGGTTTTGAATGCAATGTTATTTTGTTATGTTATTACAGGTGATGGTATACAGAGAGGCTGATTACTTGGCATGTGTGTCTGACGGCGAAGACGGCGGCGGCGAAGAGGGGTGAGTGAGTGAGTGAGTGAGTGAGTGAGTGAGTGAGTGAGTGAGTGAGTGAGTGAGTGAGTGAGTGAGTGAGTGAATGAGTGAGTGAGAGTGAGTGAGTGAGTGAGTGAGTGAGTGAGTGAGTGAGTGAGTGAGTGAGTGAGTGAGTGAGTGAGTGAGTGAGTGAGTGAGTGAGTGAGTGAGTGAGTGAGTGAGTGAGTGAGTGAGTGAGTGAGTGAGTGAGTGAGTGAGTGAGTGAGTGAGTGAGTGAGTGAGAGTGAGTGAGTGAGTGAGTGAGTGAGTGAATGAGTGAGTGAACGAGTGAGTGAGTGAGTGAGTGAGTGAGTGAGTGAGTGAGTGAGTGAGTGAGTGAGTGAGTGAGTGAGTGAGTGAGTGAGTGAGTGAGTGAGTGAGTGAGTGAGTGAGTGAGTGAGTGAGTGAGTGAGTGAGTGAGTGAGTGAGTGAGTGAGTGAGTGAGTGAGTGAGTGAGTGAGTGAGTGAGTGAGTGAGTGAGTGAGTGAGTGAGTGAGTGAATGAGTGAGTGAGTGGAGTGAATGAGTGAGTGAGTGAGTGAGTGAGTGAGTGAGTGAGTGAGTGAGTGAGTGAGTGAGTGAGTGAGTGAGTGAGTGAGTGAGTGAGTGAGTGAGTGAGTGAGTGAGTGAGTGAGTGAGTGATAAATCGGTTGGGCTGTTTGGTGTCAATCTGTAAATCTGTAAATCATCTATTCAGTCAGTCAGTCAGTCAGTCAGTCAGTCAGTCAGTCAGTCAGTCAGTCAGTCAGTCAGTCAGTCAGTCAGATGTTGAATCATTCAATTAGTAGGCATGTAGAATACATGCATAATATATAATTAAATAATTTCGTGTTTATTCTTGTTTTACAGGAAATAAATGTCAACCAAGAAGACCCTACCTGGCATCACATGAAATATAGAACAATCAACTATTAACTATCCTACTATAATAGTTTATAATAATGCCATAAAGATACAAGTATTGAGTTTTATCTCTATCGTTAGCTCATCTCTCATATTCTCTCATTATGAGAATAAGCTATATTGTTTTTAATGACAAGTAAACTTGCATAAAATACACAAAGTAATTGCCACATTGATAAACACACGAATATATAAAAATGATGTGACAATAAACTATCATAATGTATGAAACTCTATGCTATTCCTCTAGCGAAGAAATGTATCATTATTAGTCTTATTAATATGTATGTTATTATTGTTATAGTTTACAATATAACTGAAATTTAAAATTAACATGAAGGTTTTCTGTTCAGATTTCTTCATTTTTTTTGTCATAAAATAAAATTGATAAAAGTGAAGCACTGGCTTATTTGTTTTACTTTTCCGTATTTTGAACAATCTGAGCAAAAATAAATATTACATATAAATATATATGTAGAAAGTGGTTAAATTTTATTCACTTCGGAACTTAGTGTGAAACGATTCACCCTGATCATTGCGTGAACAAGATCTGCTGAAGACAGATCCAAACGTCGCAATCGTTTCACACTCTGAAGTCCGAAAGTGAGTAACATAAATCACTTTCTATATGAATCTTGGAACTATAGATAGCATAGTCTCTACTATATATATCAATCGGTAAGTAAAAATGATCGGTCACGAAATACCACATGCAATCCTGCCTTTATCATGTTTATTGTTACGCCGGACGTTCATAGTCCGCAATAACAGACTCTGTAGGCCTACGCGATACAGAGTCTGTAATCACTAGTCCGTAATAACAGATTATGTAGGCCTACACGGTACAGAGTCTGTAATCACTAGTCTATATAACAGACTCTTAGGTCTATGCAATACAGAGTCTGTAATCACCAGTCCGTAATAACAGACTCTAGGCCTACGCGATACAGAGTCTGTAATCACTACTCCGTAATAACAGACTCTTAGGTCTATGCAATACAGAGTCTGTAATCACCAGTCCGTAATAACAGACTCTAGGCCTACGCGATACAGAGTCTGTAATCACTACTCCGTAATAACAGACTCTATAGGCCTACACGATACAGAATCTGTAATCACTAGTCTATATAACAGACTCTTAGGTCTATGCAATACAGAGTCTGTAATCACTACTCCGTAATAACAGACTCTATAGGCCTACGCGATACAGAGTCTGTAATCACTAGTCCATAATAACAGACTTTGTAGGCCTACACGATACAGAGTCTGTAATCACCAGTCCGTAATAACAGACTCTAGGCCTACGCGATACAGAGTCTGTAATCACTACTCCGTAATAACAGACTCTGTAGGCCTACACGATACAGAGTCTGTAATCACTACTCCGTAATAACAGACTCTGCAGGCCTACGCGATACAAAGTTTGTAATCACTAGTCCATAATAACAGTCTCTGCAGGCCTACGCGACACAAAGTCTATAATCACTAGTCCATAATAACAGACTCTATAGGCCTACGTGACACAGAGTCTGTAATCACTAATCCGTAATAACAGACTCTGTAGGCCTACACGATACAGAGTCTGTAATCACTACTCCGTAATAACAGACTCTGCAGGCCTACGCGATACAGAGTCTGTAATCACTAGTCCGTAATAACAGACTCTGTAGGCCTACACGATACAGAGTTTGTAATCACTACTCCGTAATAACAGACTCTGCAGGCCTACGCGATACAGAGTCTGTAATCACTAGTCCATAATAACAGACTTTGTAGGCCTACACGATACAGAGTCTGTAATCACTAGTCCGTAATAACAGACTCTGTAGGCCTACACGATACAGAGTCTGTAATCACTACTCCGTAATAACAGACTCTGTAGGCCTACACGATACAGAGTCTGTAATCACTAGTCCGTAATAACAGACTCTGTAGGCCTACACGATACAGAGTTTGTAATCACTAGTTCATAATAACAGACTCTGTAGGCCTACACGATACAGTGTCTGTAATCACTAGTCCATAATAACAGACTATGTAGGCCTACGCGATACAGAGTCTGTAATCACTAATCCGTAATAACAGACTCTGTAGGCCTACACGATACAGACTCTGTAATCACACTCATTCGAAAAGCTAATGGGTGTGTGGTCAGGAGACGACATTTGACCACATTTATTACATGTCAAATGAAATAAAATGAATCGGGCTTTAGGCCACTTTTGTGCACATACACGCTAAATTGGGCTGAGATGTGTGAAATGACACTGCCCTCCAGACACAGGATTCGAAATTCAAACCCTGGCTGTCTGAGGCCGAGCACGCTACCTGTCGGTCACGGAGGCTCCCCACAATACTGAGTTTTACGAGTAGATGGGGAAGAAACATTTGTGTTTCTTTCAAACCGCCGAGACCGGGAAACGAACCCCGAAATCTAGCGTGAAAGGCAGCGGTGCTAACCACTACCCTAAGGACCCCGCCCTTTCATGTCAAACGGATTAACTTTTAACTGATTAACTGTACAATATATTTTTCCATAATATTTTCAGGATATTCGCCGAATCACTCGAAAATAATGTTTGTGAAATTTCAAGAGAATTGGTTGAGAATTAAATGAGAAATCAGCGAAAATGATAGGCCACGGTTAATTAGTTAGAAGGATTTCACCCTCCACTATGTTCCGGGCTAGAACGCAGCATGTATCTGAAACGTAAGATACTCACATCATCACAAATGATCAAAATGGCCGAAATATTTTTTGGGATGTTTTTTAAAAATGCTCTCACATGATAAATAACGGATGGAATGTTTCAAAATCAGTTGAGTGGATGCATAAATGGTCACTAAGTTAGGTAAATCCAATTAAATGTATTTTGAGGACGTTGATAGGGGTTAAATCGATCGCGTGCTGCCGGCGACACGCTATCTTACAGTTCAGATATAGAATGCTTGCTAACACGTAACACGTTGTGGAGGGTGGCGTTTGCTAACGTGAATCCTACAATAAGATATGCAAACGGTGTTTATTTGAGTGCGATATGGGAAAATACAGCACTTGTTCCATGAATAAGATGTGAAATGATCCGCCACGGTAAACCCTTACAGGGCGGGGAGCGACTTTAGTCGTCAGAATCTGACGTCTATAGACGTCAGATTCTGACGACGAAAGTCGTCCCCGCACTGTGGGAGAAACAATATTTCTTATGGCCGTAGACCCATAACATAGGTATTCAAATAAATCAGACAGAGCTAACCAAGACATTTAAGATGATTTCAAATTGAAAAAGCCCTTTGAGTTCCAGGGAATACTGTAGATCTGGTAATTTTCGCGTGTTTTAATTTTCGCAAATTTCTGATTTTGAGATTTTTCACGAAGTTCAGATTTTCATTCTTATTTGGTCGCGATATTATAATAATAATTTTCGCAAGATTCTTGAATTCGCGAATATGTCTTCTTCGCGAAATTCGCGAAAATTAAAACCTCGCAAAAATTACCAGATTTACAGTATACAAAAATAATTCAGCGCTTAAAGGGTCAATATAAATCCTACAATAGTCGTGTTTGATCTGTATCATCACCCGAGCAAATCACTGTGATTCTATGAAACGCAGTTAGGGAGTTTTGTCAAGTTAAAAAAAATCCAA
Source organism: Flabesymbios commensalis (assembly GCA_964017125.1). Taxonomy (NCBI): domain Eukaryota; kingdom Metazoa; phylum Annelida; class Polychaeta; order Terebellida; family Flabelligeridae; genus Flabesymbios; species Flabesymbios commensalis. The sequence goes on from OZ024914.1 coordinate 2,498,778, forward strand.
AAATCCGAGAAAAACTCGGAATTGGGTGGGTGGGTCAAGCCCCAACCCGGATTATAATTTTTTTTTAGAAATGTTGTGTTTTTTGTGTTTTTTGTGTTGTTTTCATGTTTCCAAATGTTTCGAAAAAAAAAATCAGATAGGGTGGTGGGTGGTTTGTGGTCTGATTAATCCGAGTTTTTCTCGGAATTTTGGATTTTTTTTACTTGACAAGACCCCTTACGTCACCGGAAACCCCCTTAAATGGGTACCGGGTGAAAAAAAAGAGTTATATATGACCCAATTCTTCATGCTTCATTGTATTAGCTAGCTCGGTGAAAAGACTAGATGGCAAGACTATTGAGTTTCACAGAATTGCGAATGAAAAAAAAATGTTTTTAAATAAAGATTTGCCAATGTTTGGTCTTTAATTAAACAGATATTAGTTATTTTAATCCACTTGAAAGTCAAGTTAGTGAACATTCAGATAACATAACTTTACGACTTAAAAATTATTAAATGATAAGGATTATTGAATAATCAAAATACTGTGCAAGCACTCAACCACTTCGGGATGCACTGCCTCAAAATGGCCACAAATCTGACACAACTGCTGCAAATAGGGTATGCCAATTTAATAGAAGAGCAATGATAAAATCAAGATGGCTGCTATATTCTCGTTTCGGTTCGCACATGAAGACGGACAAAGCCAATAGACTCGCACGCCCTGAAAACTGTTATATACCAGATTTCAAAGCATTTAGCAGAAAATAAGAGCTATTTTTTTCGTTTTTTTTAATAAAATTAAGATGGCCGCAGTCGCCTCGTTTTTGGTGGCACGTAAAAACGGACAATGCCAATAGACTTTGAGACTTTGAAAACCGATATATATGCCTACCAGGTTACAAGGCACCATTGTAAATTCTAAATTCACATTAAAAAATAAAAATGAAATGAAATGAATCGGACTTTAAGTCACATTTGTGCACATACACGCTAAATTAGGCCAAGAAAACCTCCTGAGGATTGTGATATGAGTGAGATGACACTGCCCTCCAGACACGGGATTCGAAGTTCAAACCCTGGAGGTCTGAGGCCGAGCACGCTACCTCTCAGCTACGAAGGCTCCCCACAAAACTGAGTTTACTGAGTGGATGGGGAAGAAACATTTTTGTTTCTTTTGAACCGCCGCGGCAGGGAAACGAACCCCAAACTCTAGCGTTAGAGGCGGCGGTGCTAACCACTACCCTAAGGGCCCCCGCTCCTTCAAAAATGGGGCCCCCGCCCATTCGAAAATGGAAAGATCCAATAGTTATTTTTTAAGTTATTAGGTTAACGGAAATTTTTAAATAAAAAAACCAGCCGTATCGCGAGCCGTATACCGTCGAGCTGGCTATGCATTCACCAGGTGGCTCTGCTTGGCTTGTCTAGCATCACAGCTGCCGAAAAATTCGAAGTAGAAACAAAAAAGCAAAATTTGCGACAGTATAATTAAATACGTGATCTGAAAACTTCACTCCAGTGCGGGGACCGTCTACAGAAGTCAGATTATGACGTCTATAGTCAATCACTGTATTGAAATAATTTACAATATATAGGGCCGCATGGCCGCAGACACACAACATAGGTATTCGAATGAAGAGGAATGAGTCAGCTAAGACATTTATGCTGCTGTCAATTTAAAAAACCTTTGGTCTTCATGGTTTATATGAACATATTTCAGTGATGTAAGGGTCTGTTTATTGTGTAAGCAAAATTATTGTAGAAATACATGTGGAAATAAACACGTACATATATATTTTAATATCAAATTCATATACAATATATTGCTCAATGTAGAACTTGCGCAGTAAATCTGTAGAATTGCCCTCAGAAATCTCTAGATTTGGCGCGCAGAAATCTGCAGATCGATCGCGAATAAATTTGCAGAATGGGCTCGGATAAATCTGTAAATGGGAGCGGAGAGATTGCAGAATGGGCGCTGAGAAATAAGCAGAATGGGCGCGTTCAAATAAGCAGAATGGGCGCGCATAAATCAGCAGAATGGGCGCGCATAAATCAGCAGAATGGGCGCGCATAAATCTGTAAAATGGGCATGGACAAATCTGAAGAATGGGCTCGGAGAAATCTGTAGATTGCCGTGGAGAAATCTGTTGAAGGGACGCAAAGAAATATGTAGAGTTGGCGTGCAGAAATCTGTAAAATTGGCGCGGAGAAATCTACAGAATGGGCACAGAGAAATCTGCAGACATCTGCAGAAAGAGCACGGAGAAATCTGTACAATGGACACTGATAAATGTACTGAATGTTGCGGAGAAATCTGAAGTATGAGCGCGGAAAAATCTGTATAATCGGCCCAGGGAAATTGCAGAATGGGCGTGGAGAAAAAAGCAGGAAAGGTGCGTTGAAATAAGCAGTGCGTTGAAATAAGCAGAATGGGCGCGCAGAAATCTGTAGAATGGGCGTGGAGAAATTACAGAATGGCGCAGATAAATCTGAATAATGGGCTCAGAAAAATCTGTAGATTGGGCGTGGAGAAATCTGCAGAAATGGGGCTGGAAAATATGTAGAGTGGGCGTGGAGAAATCTGTAAAATGGGCGCGGAAAATCTGCAGAATGGGCACAGAGAAATCTCCAGACATCTGCAGAAAGAGCACAGAGAAATCTTTAGAATGGGCGCCAATAAATCTGCAGAATGGGCGCAGTGGAATATGTAGAATGATCGCGGAGAAATCTGTAGATAAGACGCGGAGAAATCTAAACAATTGGCGCAGAGAAATCTGTAGAATGAGCGTGGAGAAATCTGTAGTATGTGATAGGGAAAATCTGTAGAATCGTTGCGGAGAAATATGCAGAATGGGAGCGTAGAAATCTGCGGAATGGGCGCAGAGAAATCTGCAGAAAGAGCACGGATAATCTGTGGAATGGGGCGCAGAGAAATATGTAGAATGGGCGCAGAGAAATCTGCAGAAAGAGCACGGATAATCTGTGGAATGGGGCGCAGAGAAATATGTAGAATGGGTGCGGAGAAAAATGTAGAATGGGCGCGGAGAAATCTCCAGAAAGAGCACAGATAAATCTGTTGAATGTAGGATGAATCACATGACACTGCCCTCCAGACACAATGTTAGAGACTCGAGCCCTATGGTTTGAGGCCGAGCATGCTACCTCTCTGTCACGCGACTAAGCACTTAAGCACCAGGGCCCCCGCTGTGCACCATGGTTGAAATGGATCGGAAACTCAGGGGAAGTCCCACGGTAAGGACAAACAACACACAGTCCGCATAAACAAGTCGTTGACCCTGATATGAATCCTAGCACAGACTTCAGCATTGGATAAAAACATATTACCACACTAACATTGATATTAACAGATAACATATGAACACAGGCATTGACCTAACATTGATATCAACATATAACATATAAACAGAGGGCCCTGGCCTAACATTGATATCAACATATAACATATAAACAGAGGGCCCTGGCCTAACATTGATATCAACATATAACATATAAACAGAGGGCCCTGGCCCAACATTGATATCAACATATAACATATAAACAGAGGGCCCTGGCCTAACATGGATATCAACATATAACATATAAACAGAAGGCCCTGGTCTAAAATTGATATCAACATATAACATATAAACAGAGGGCCCTGGCCCAAAATTGATATCAACATATAACATATAAACAGAGGGCCCTGGCCTAACATTGATATCAACATATAACATATAAACAGAGGGCCCTGGCCTAACATGGATAGCAACATATAACATATAAACAGAGGGCCCTGGCCCAACATTGATATCAACATATAACATATAAACAGAGGGCCCTGGCCTAACATGGATAGCAACATATAACATATAAACAGAGGGCCCTGGCCCAAAATTGATATCAACATATAACATATAAACAGAGGGCCCTGGTCTAACATTGATATCAACATATAAAATATAAACAGAGGGCCCTGGCCTAACATTGATATCAACATATAACATATAAACAGAGGGCCCTGGCCTAACATTGATATCAACATATAACATATAAACAGAGGGCCCTGGCCTAACATTGATATCAACATATAACATATAAACAGAGGGCCCTGGCCTAACATGGATATCAACATATAACATATAAACAGAGGGCCCTTGCCTAACATGGATATCAACAAAGTATAGATCTATAAACAGAAGGCGGTGGTCTACCATTGATATCAACAAAATACAGTAGACTCCCGCCAATGCGGTCAAGTACGGGCCAGAATTTTTTACCGTAATGGCGGTCCGACCGCATTAGTGATCGGGCAATAAATACCACGTGGCGTCCTGCTATTTGATATCATAATTATGTCTATATGCTCCAAATAATGAAATGAATAATAACAATAGTAAATTTATTAAGTTTATTGCAGCTGTTTAGAAAAACAGTGTTTTATTTAGTGCAAAGTTAAAAGTGATTATATAATTATGCACAATTAAATAAAAAAAGTATTTTAATAAAAACATTTTTTTCAAATGAATGTCACATAACAGTTTACTGCAGTTTGAAAAATGAATTGATGGAGAATTGTTGCCCGGCTGATTCTATTTTCACATGAGAGTCTTGTAATTTATCCTCAATATTGAACATAGAATGTAGAATGCCATCTAGGCCACGGTTTGCTGTAAAGTCTTTGAGGACAGAAACAGCTGCCATAGTCTCATGAAATGAATATTTTTTAATCACTGACAGACTGTCACTTGTTGACGATGACATTTGCTGGCACTAGCTTTGATAAATCTCACTTTATCCCTTAGGGTAAGTTATGCACGCCTACGCGCAGACATGATTATGGTTATGTGCACCATAAAAATTAATGATTGAATGATTTCTCACTTTCAAAAGCGTATTCTTAAATCGGCCTGTGAGCCCTGTTCATCGCTTCCCAATGTGTATTGGTCACCGTGATGGAGTAACAACTTCGAGTTAAGGTGCCATGTTCGCGGAGTTCAAATTTACTCCATGTTATGAAGCTAATCATGTAAGGTAACTGGGAATGCAAGTTCCAAGAAGTGTTCCGATAAGAAACTAACAGCCTACATTGTCTACTTATTCGCATTGTTTCAAGTGTTTGTACTAGAGTTAGGTGTTAATATGTGTCCCCTCACTGCCGACGGTTCGCGGCAGGTGCGAGCGCAGACTTAGCGGATCATTAACCCTTTAAGCCCACTGATGCATTAAAGCATCATTTTAAATCCCTGAAAATAGACTTAATTTTCCCACAACTAAGGGTTTTATTTTCCATATTGCAATGCGTGATTTGATGTTATCGTCACCAAATGATAATAAAGTTATTCGCTATGTTTGTAATGTACGCATTTTACTTGTGTGGAAAGCATAGGTGACGGTTTTTCAATATAAAAAATACCCTCCCAAAATGGTCATAACGATATATTGAAAATACTCATTTGACCGCAATGACGAGAGTGAACTTGCCATTTTGCCACAAAAATGTGATCGTAGTCCGAAATGATGGTCTGACCGCATTGGTGATCGCCTTTGATATGGCTTTGACTGAGAACGAATTCAGGCCGAAAAAAATCGATCGTAATGATCTGACCGCATTGGTGATCTGACCGGAAGGCGAGAGTCTACTGTATAGATCTATAAACACAAGAGCTACATACATACATTATATGCATAGGCCTACATATATTAAAACCTATATATATGCACACATGCTTCAGCGAGGAATAAGGCTATTTCAAATAGACAAAATATACCTTTCGCGTCCACCTACTCGATATAGTGGGTGGTCTGTTTCACCTAGAGATATTCAAATATTTGTTGTTCGATAAATTACAAATCTTCATATAAGCCACACGGTCGCCTAAATATCAGTGCGACGCGACGTTGACTTAAAGAGTTTTTTACGTTGCAATAGATTGGGGCGCAGATGTATAGTTACTATAGCAATATGCTTTTTTGTTTGTTTCATGCACACAACCTGTTCAAACTTGAATAAACTAGACGGGGATTTCCCCTCCAGCCTTTATGATTTCAACAATGAATACAATATCTCTGAAGTGGGTGCGCTGAGGTCGATATTACCAAAAGTGGGGTTGCATGTTTGACTGAGCAAGCAAAGTCAACATATGTTATGTGCGTAATAAATGTTTTGTTTATAGGAAATGCCAAACAATAGGCTCTGATTATTTCTCCTTCTCGGTGAACATAATGTACGTGAAACAGCCTCCACTGCAGGTTATTACTTGAACCCATACAACGCTGAAATAGAGAGCAAAGGGTCTTTTTCAAGTTGAAATCATCATAGATGTCTTAGGTAACTCTTTCCGCTTCATTTGAATACCTATGTTATGGTTCTACGGCCATTATCAATATTTTAATTCTTTCAGAATCTGACTCTGTAGACGTCAGATCATGACATAACGTCTACAGACGGCCCCCGCTGAGAGGGTTTAAAACAACCATTCTAATAGCAATAATATTGCCACGAGATAACACAATCGGCTTGGTTTAGTATTTGATGCGGGTTTGTCTGCTTTTGTGTATTATAGATGGTCGTTTTTAGAAAGTGGGTCGTCACGATTCTCTGAGCAAACATCGTGGGCGCAAAATGCAATAGCACGCATGCGCAGCATGGGCAACGTTCATGGGAGTGAGGTCCGCCGCAATTTTAAACACATGGTTCAGTGAAACAATATAACACTTTCGTAATAACATTGAAACCCATTAGCTTGATTTGTGACCATCTGTATATTAAATCTATATCTGATTCAAGCTCTAAACTTGATTGTTGGCTAAGAATTTTCGGTCCAAGTCTTGTATTCTACCCCAGACCAATCAGAGAGTGGCTCAGCATGTCACATGACTAGATCGCCCGATCATCACAGTCATTCAGTTGTTGTTTAAATTAGGGGTAGAAGACGAGACTTGGGTCGAATTGTCTTTGAACTTTTACAGTCATCAGCAAATAGTGCGGCTTTGTTGAATCTAGTGCAAAGTATCGTCTACGAGTGTCTACGATGCTGGGCGAACACTAAGCCAGCATTGGTTCAATGTCTCCTGTTTGCTGCCCAGCAAACACGAGACATTGAACCAATGCTGGGATAATGTTGATCCACCGTCTAGGACGTTGGCCCAACATCGAACCGACTTCTCGTGTTCACTGTGGTGGCCCCAAAGTCAGTAGAATTATGGCACGTGAGCAGTAAATATCCATGCTAAAAACAGTAAAAAGTAACGATAAAACTAAGTTTGTTTTTACCTAGGCCTACATCCCGTAATGCGTGATTGACACTGGTTGTCTGCTGTGTTCAGCATAGTTAAAAAATTGCACTACAACGCTGATTTATTTTTTGTTCATTGGAGACTCAAGGGTTTTTTCAATTTAAAATAATCATAAATGTCCTTATTAACTCTTTCCGCTTCATTTGAATACCTCAGATATGGGTCTACGACTATTATAAACATTTTAATTCTTTCAGTGTGGTGGCTGTCTTTATACGTCAGGGTCTGACTGCTACAGACGTCAGATTCTGTCATATAGAAGTCAAATTCTGACATATGAAGACGTATAAAGACGTCAGATTCTGACGTATAAAGACGTCAGATTCCGACGTATAAAGTCGTCAGATTCGGACGAATAAAGTTGATCCCCACACTGTAAGGGTAAAATCATCGCTACTCGTATATATTTCATCCAAAGCCTTGAACTACATGGTGCATGTCTATTGGACTAAATTATTGGATACTTATAATTCTACCCGTTGGCTTCAATCTGCATCCGATGGAACTCTGCTGTGCTCGCCAAAGAAACAGAAGATGAGCGCTGATGCATCATTCTCTTGGTCAACCCCTCAACTTTGGGACGAGATTGAATTGTGAATACAATCAATATACAATTTATGTTGTTTACAAAAACATCCGAAAACTGTTCTTTTTACCAGACACTACCCACATGCATGCATGAAGAAATTGATGCTATTTCCGTGGAACTTTTAATAATGGATTCTGATCATGGTGTTTTAATTGTCTTTAATACTGTATAGCGTCACGATCTATTTTCAGGAATAACGCGTTATAAATAATAATAATAATAATAATAATAATAATAATAATAATAATAATAATAATAATAATAATAATAATAATAATAATAATAATAATAATAATAATAATAATAATAATAATAATAATAATAATAATAATAATAATAATAATAATAATACTTCAGGTGTTCCGACATTAGAACAATATTGATTCAATGTTTTCTGATACACAGATTTTTTTCCTGAAAACCCCACGCAGGATCAGCAGGGCTCGAACCCGGGCGGTATGCATGACTGACGCGCCTTACATATGCTCTACCAATGCGCCACGTCCCCCTCTCTATAAATCTACTTCCGGTCCACTTACAGTTTTATAAAATGTGTACCATTCACAACCCTTTTATGTCGAGATATTTGACAGATCATGTGAGAAAAACAAGCATTGTGATTGGCCGAGAAGTACACGACGATCTCATAGAATTACCCGGTAAACACGAGATGCCGGTACACCATTGTTTTGATGTTGGGCCAGCGCTGCATACGCTGGACCAACATTAAAACAACAGTCTACCAACATCAAAACGCCAGGTGGACGACTTACGTTTAGTGGCTAGATGCCATTTAACTGGAAATCACGTCAATAATAAACGGCGAAATCATGCGATCCTGGTTTAACCCTTTCACCCACTACAAGCCGCGAATTGCTGTCGCAATTCTCGACCTGTAGTGGATGAACATGACTTGAAGTGGTTTAAAAATTAAAGAAAATTACCATGCATTGGTAAACCAGTGGAAATTTTCGCTCTAAAACCCTTAGTTGTAGGAAAATTAAGTGTGTTTTCAGGGATGTAAAATGATGCTCTAATGCATCGTGAGGACTTAAAGGGTTAATGAGACGTCAAGTATACAGTGGTGCCCAGCGCTTAAAGGGTTAAGCCCGATTCCAACCCAACAAAATACAACTAAAATTATTAAACATATTTAGTTGTAAATTATGAGCTCAGAAATTCAAATAATTCGAATAAGAATAAGTCTTTTTCATAGATATAAACATTTTTCCTCATTTGAAGCTGGAAATTGCGTTAGTAATTCCAGCTTCAAATGAATGTACTAATTGACATATTAACAATTGACAATTGTTTCCAGCCAGCTTAATTGTCATAACCAGAGAATTATAACACTGTGGTGCACAATAAATTAGCCCTTATAGCGCTGAAGTATTGGATATAATTCCAGACTATTTTTTTCTTCACGATAAGCTAAACTCTAAGGCTTCAAATGTTGCATAATCATTCTAAGCCTGTTGGAGTAACCACTAATACTGAGAAAGCTGACCAAGAGCCATCACAGTAAATCTTATTCCAGAAAACTAATATTGCATTATTTTTATAATGACTTTTGGAGGGAGATTGACATTATATTGGTTATGGGATGTCTTTTAGACATGCAGCTGGTTCTCATTTAGACCCATATTTAAGGAGTTTAAGGCTCAGAATGTAATAGGGGCAAATTATAGTTCATCTTATCGGACATTTTCTCCTCTTTTCAGTGGTGGTTGATGTGGAGCTGTAATATTGGGAGAAATTGATGAAAATCTAGCTCAAAGTCATGTACCCGCAAATTTAATGATGATTTTCTGTACTTTTTTTATCTGATTACCCCAAAGTGAATTTGTTAGAATGTAAACGTTCCGCATGTAATATTGACACATGATCAACTATATTTCTGAAAAATCATCCTCTTTCCAATGGTGTCTCATGTGATCCTCTATTCGTAGCAGAATCATTTGTGTCTAAACCATGGAGAATAAAGGTTTTTTTTCAATTTGAAATCATCAAAGCTGTCTTAGTTAGCTCTTTCTGATTCATTTGAATACCTATGTTATGGGTCTACGGCCATTAGAAATATTTTAATTCTTTAAGTGCGGGGATCGACTTTAGTCGTCAGAATCTGACGTCTACAGACGTCAGATTCTGACGACTAAAGACTGTCCATAAGCGTTAACCCTTAAACCTCTAAGTTAGATGATTCACATTTTCATCCAATAGAAGTTGTGTCTCGCTACCGCGACCCACAACTTCATGTGGGTGAAAATTACTCATATTTGTTTAATTTGGGACAAAACATTTGCAAATATTGATTTTTAAACACGCTTTTCCTTCCCGAGACAGTGATTTGATCGGCTAATAAAACGGATTAAAAACGACTACAGTCCTAATTAGCAGATTAGTGGTTAAAGGGTCAACGACACGTGGCTGGGAAATTATCACCTCCAAGAAATTGACTGGTTTATCAGATGACTGAGGTGTAAATCTGTAAAAAAAGAAGCCAGTATATTATACTTGACTTATTGTCACCATATATATGTCATTCATTTATTAAATTACAACGCAGTAGAGTGAATCAGGGGTACAGTATGTATATATGTATAAAACACTATTGGGCCATTACTGTTCTGTCAGTGAACTCAACTTACCCATTAAAATCCCAGCTGTAAAACTAGGCCTAGCTGCATGATGCCATGAGGTGTAAATATGAAAAAAGTGAGGTCTACTATACTATCCTGTCCCTAATAGAAGAGCGTTCGGAATAAAAGCACCTGTTGGAAAAATTCTATATTTTTATTAATAGCACCTGTCCACAATAAAAACACCTCTTGGAAAAAATATCTCATTACCATATGTTTTACTCATTACCCGCATGGAAAGTAGTTTTTTAGAAATTGAAAAAAAATTTCCCGTCATCTAAAAAGTAACTCATTTTCTATTAAACGAACCTGACCACAACAAACGAGCCTGTCTGCAAAAATCGCCGCCGTTTAACAAACGAACCGGTTCGTCTATTAGGGACAGGATAGTACTTGACTCTTTGTTCTCCATTTATGTCATGTATTTAATAAATTAAAACGCAGCTATATTTCTAGGTATTTATATCTGTATAAAACACCACGTGGTCAATTTCTGTCTTGTCCGTGAACTCAAATTAACTGTGAAAAATACCTGCTGTAAAACTAGGCCTAATGGATGACAGCGAGTAACAGTAACATTTAGTCCGGTTGTATCTCGAAACTCAGAGGCAGGCCTACCGGGTTCGATTCCCGACCGGGTCGGATGTTTGTCTCCGGGGTTGTGCATATACAGTGCTCCGAACTGTTCAAAGGTCTGGAATGTGTAGTGCTATCTATGGTACTGTGCACTATACAGAATCATTGATGTCATTCGAAAAGAGTAGGGCATAGTCCCGACTTCGGGCTTGCTGTGGTGCAGAAAGCTATATTTACTCCCTGTGGGTGACAGTGGGAGGGGCTCTGGTGCAGTGGTTACGCCACGTGCCTGTCACGTCGGAGTTTGCAGGTTTTGAAAGCTGCAGTGTCTGAAATGTATAATTACATAGCTATAGTTCGAAAAGGTTTAGCGACGTATCCAGTGTGTGCTCAGAGTAGGGTTATATGAGAAAACCCCTGAATTTCCTGACTGATGATTTTCCATAGTTCTCTTGTTTTTTAACAGCAAAGGTACCTTGAAACGCACGATATCATGCTCATTGTGTTGTATTTGCCGAGCCTATTCCAGAAAGCCCCTCAATTTCCAGAAATGCTGGGCTAATGTTGGCCCACCGTCTACGACGCTGGACTAGCATTATCCCAGCATTGGGACTGATGATTTACCATCTCCTTCATTTCGGACATGTTCTCATATGGTTTTTTTTTACAGCAGAGGTGCCTTGAAATCGCACGATTTTATGCTCATTTTATTCTATTTCCCAGGGTGGTATACAGCTTGCGGGTTCGACCATGCACTGATATTCAGGTTTCAGAGAAACAGTACGTTTCTTCCCCCACTTACTGAAGTTCAGTTTTGTATGGAGCCTCTGAGACCGAGAGGTAGCGTGTTCGGCCTCAGATCGTCACGGCTCGAATTTCGAATGTTGTGTCTGGAAAACAGTGTAATTGGATTCATCTCACTGTCCTCTTGGCCCAACTTAGGCTGCATGAGCATAAAGTCACATCCATTATTGTGTTCATCCATTCTCAAATGAATGCAAGCGGTTGGCAATAACACGACAACGTCGTATTAACCCTTTAACCCGCAAAGCGCTGAAATAATTTGTAAAAACATCGCAACCAAAGGATTTTTTTCAATTTGAAATCATCATAACTGTCTCACTTAGCTATTTCCGCTTCATTTAAATACTTATGCTATGAGTCTTTGGCCATTAAAAATACTTGTACGTTTACAGCGCGGGGATCGACTTTAGTCGTCAGAATCTGATAGTCCGCAGACGTCAGATTCTGACGACTAAAGTCGATCCCCGCGCTGGAAGGGTTAAACCCTCAAGATGAATCAAAGAATCATTTTGCATCCCTGAAGGATGACTTAATTTTCTAAAACCTATCGGTTTGAGAACGACAATTTTCGATGAACTCTTTTAATAATAACAATACTTTTTTGTTCAATTCCCACCCACTTCAAGTCATCTTCATTCACTACAAGTCGAGAATTGCGACAGCAATTCGCGGCTTGTAGTGAATGAAGATGGCCCTTGTAAATACAGGCTTTAAAGGGTTTTAGCCGTCGTGTTGCAAAATTTGTCAACGCAATTTCCAGCTTCAAATGAAAAAAAAAAATAGTTTTTATAAAAAATCGACCTTTCCCAAATTAAATTATTTGATTAACTGAGCATCTACCACAAGATATGTTACACATTTTAGTGGTATTTGGTCTGAAATCTCCTTGAAAACGTATATAAACGGTCTTAGCAGCCGAAGGGTTAAATTATGCTAAATTGTGTGGTAACACAGCGAAATCATATCATAATAGGCATACCTAAATTTAAGATGTCATGGTGATATCTTTCGTCTGAACTTATATCTTGATAACTAAGCTTGTGATGTCATGGTGATAACATTCGTCTGAATGTATATCTTGATAACTAAGTTTGTGATGTCATGGTGATAACATTCGTCTGAACTTATATCATGGTAACTAAGTTTGTGATGTCATGGTGATAACATTCGTTTGAACTTATATCTTGATAACTAAGTTTGTGATGTCATGGTGATAACATTCGTTTGAACTTATATCTTGATAACTAAGTTTGTGATGTCATGGTGATAACATTCGTCTGAATGTATATCTTGATAACTAAGTTTGTGATGTCATGGTGATAACATTCGTCTGAACTTATATCTTGATAACTAAGTTTGTGATGTCATGGTGATAACATTCGTTTGAACTTATATCTTGATAACTAAGTTTGTGATGTCATGGTGATAACATTCGTCTGAACTTATATCATGGTAACTAAGTTTGTGATGTCATGGTGATAACATTCGTTTGAACTTATATCTTGATAACTAAGTTTGTGATGTCATGGTGATAACATTCGTTTGAACTTATATCTTGATAACTAAGTTTGTGATGTCATGGTGATAACATTCGTTTGAACTTATATCTTGATAACTAAGTTTGTGATGTCATGGTGATAGCATTCGTCTGAATGTATATCTTGATAACTAAGTTTGTGATGTCATGGTGATAACATTCGTTTGAACTTATATCTTGATAACTAAGTTTGTGATGTCATGGTGATAACATTCGTCTGAACTTATATCTTGATAACTAAGTTTGTGATGTCATGGTGATAACATTCGTCTGAACTTATATCTTGATAACTAAGTTTGTGATGTCATGGTGATAACATTCGTCTGAACTTATATCTTGATAACTAAGTTTGTGATGTCATGGTGATAACATTCGTTTGAACTTATATCTTGATAACTAAGTTTGTGATGTCATGGTGATAACATTCGTTTGAACTTATATCTTGATAACTAAGTTTGTGATGTCATGGTGATAACATTCGTTTGAACTTATATCTTGATAACTAAATTTGTGATGTCATGGTGATAACATTCGTTTGAACTTATATCTTGATAACTAAGTTTGTGATGTCATGGTGATAACATTCGTTTGAACTTATATCTTGATAACTAAGTTTGTGATGTCATGGTGATAACATTCGTCTGAATGTATATCTTGATAACTAAGTTTGTGATGTCATGGTGATAACATTCGTTTGAACTTATATCTTGATAACTAAGTTTGTGATGTCATGGTGATAACATTCGTCTGAATGTATATCTTGATAACTAAGTTTGTGATGTCATGGTGATGTCATCCGTCTGAACTTATATCTTGATAACTAAGTTTGTGATGTCATGGTGATGTCATTCGTCTGAACTTAAATCTTGATAACTAAGTTTGTGATGTTATACTGATAACATTCGTCTGAACTTATATCTTGATAACTAAGCTTGTGATGTCATGGTGATGTCATTCGTCTGAACTTATATCATGGTAACTAAGTTTGTGATGTCATGGTGATATCATTCGTCTGAACTTATATCTTGATAACGAAGCTTGTGATGTCATGGTGATAACATTCGTCTGAACTTATATCTTGATAACTAAGTTTGTGATGTCATGGTGATGTCATTCGTCTGAACTTATATCTTGATAACTAAGCTTGTGATGTCATGGTGATAACATTCGTCTGAACTTATATCTTGATAACTAAGTTTGTGATGTCATGGTGATGTCATTCGTCTGAACTTATATCTTGATAACTAAGTTTGTGATGTTATACTGATAACATTCGTCAGAACTTATATCTTGATAACTAAGTTTGTGATGTCATGGTGATAACATTCGTCTGAACTTATATCATGGTAACTAAGCTTGTGATGTCATGGTGATGTCATTCGTCTGAACTTATATCTTGATAACTAAGCTTGTGATGTCATGGTGATATCATTCGTGTAAACTTATATCTTGATAACTAAGTTTGTGATGTCATGGTGATGTCATTCGTCTGAACTTATATATTGATAACTAAGTTTGTGATTTCATGGTGATATCATTCGTCTGAAATCATATCATGATAACTAAGTTTGTGATGTCATGGTGATATCATTCGTCTGAAATCATATCTTGGGGTGACATGGTGATATAACAGCGAAATCATATATATCGTGGTAACTAAATTTGTGATGTCATGGTGATATTATTCGTCTGAAATCATATTTTGATAACTAAGTTTGTGAGGATTGTGATGTCAACCCTTTAACCCTTTGAAGCCAGGATAGTTAGGCCTTTGCAGCCTGAATTTACTACTGTCATCTTCATCCACACCAAGCCGCGAATTTCTGTCGCAATTCTCGGCTTGTTGTGGATGAAGATGATTTGAGGTGGATCAAAAATGAAAGAAAATTGCCACATATTGTAAAAACAGTTATATGGAAATTTTCATTCTAAACCATTTGGTTGTAGGAAAACTAAATATGTTGGCAGGGATGTAAAATGATGCTCTAATGCATCGTGAGGGCTTATATGGTCAACCGCCAAGGTATTTAATTCGAATTTTCAACCACTTGAAATTGTGTCTCGTTGACGCGATCCACAACTTCATGTGGGCGAAAATTATTCAGATTTCACAAACTGGATGTTAACTGTTTTCAAACTTGCTGCTTGGTGTCACATTCTATCTTCAATATGCTTAAAAGGTGGTATTTTTGTATTATGAAAAATAATGAAAAACCGAATATGATCAGGACCGGCGGTTACAGGGTTAAGGTGATATCGGCATGACATCACGTGTTGACTGGTGTCTTTCCAGGTGGAGAGGAAGGCATACAGCTAGTAAGCGCTGTATCATCCTGGTGTCATGGGCGTCCGTGGCCACTGCCCTGTTACTGGTCTTCCTCATCGGCTGAGCTATACACATGAAAATGGCGAAAAACAGCTGTGATGTACGTTAACCATTTCAACGCTGAATTATGTTTGTATGAATCATGGAGACCAACGGGTTTTTTTCAATTTGAAATTATCATACATTTCTCAGTTAGCTCTTTCAGATTTATGTAAATACCTATGTTATGGGTCTGCGGCCGTTCTAAATATGTTACTTTTGAGTACGGGGATCTACTATAAACGTCAAAATCTGACGTCTACAGACGTCAGATTCTGACGTCTATGGTAGATCCCCGCGCTGAAAAGGCTCAACATTTCAAACGCACTTTTTGCTGATGAATTGTTTGTTCGAAACATGTTGAGAGCCGTATTATATACGGATCTATCAGTACAAGGGTTAACCCATTCAACATGAAAGCGCTGAAAATACTTTCGTATTAACCATGGAGAAAAAAGTTTTTTTTCAATTTGAAATCATCATAACTGTCTTAATCAGCTCATTCTGATTTATTTATAGGTCTACGGCCATTAGAAATATTTTTACTCTTACAGCACTTTAGTCGTCAGAATCTGACGTCAGATTCTGTCGACTAAAGTCGATCCCGGCACTGTAAGTGTTCAATCCAAGTACGACTATAATAGTTTTAACTGTTAGCAAGTTAAGTCACAGGTATTGGAAACGAAAGCAGTGCTTAAACAACCCGATTTTCATGTGTTTGCTTGGACTCAAATTAAACCAAGTTAAAGTTGTGGGTCGCGGTAGCGAGACACAAATTCAACTTGGTGACAATTTGATTTAGATAACTTAGCAGAGATAGGGTGCAGCAGGATATGACAGCTACTAATACTTAAATAATTTTCTTTCAGGAAGATGCTGGAATGGACAACCAAGTGAAGGTAACGCTAATTTCGCATGATTATTAGACAAATATAGAAAACAAGGTTTCAAACAAATCCAACACCTCCCCCCCCCCCCCATAAAACTTGGAAGAAAAGTTCACCGTATTTTTTTATCTGAGACAATAAAACTGTCATTCAAAATATGCTCAAAATGTTATTATCATCGTTCTTTAATATATATTTATATGTCTTTACATAAAGTTAGTTTTGTGTTAGAATGATGTAATTAGCATGATGATTTATAAAAAATACACGTATAGCGTGATTTTTACCGAGAACCTATTTTAAATACCCGTATTAAGTTACCTCCCAAAGCGCATTACTTATTTGTACATTTTTTTTTAAAAAATGTTTGATATTTACCCACACATTTTTGCACCAGACTCAATCAGTGACAAACGGCACAGAGAAAGAAGAGATGATTATGCGTGAGAAAGACAAGACGCAGCTGTACATCAAGAAGGACAAGAATAGAGCCATTGCACTAATCACCGATGTGGACTACAACAGGGTAAGAAAATAATATGGTCATAATAATTGATGTTGACTATAACATTGTATATGGGAAAACAATATAGTCATGACTGTTGTTGACTACAACACTGTAAGAGAACAATCTAGTCATAACTGATGTTGACTACAACACGGTAAGAAAACAATATAGTCATGACTGTTGTTGACTAAAACAAGGTGAGAAAACGATATAATCATAACTGATGTTGACTATAACAACGTGAGAAAAAAATGTAGTCATAACTGATGTTGACTACAATGTAAGAACGCAATATAGTCATAACTGATATTGACTACAACAGGGTAAAGTGAAACAACAAAGCCATATTTTCATATCGAATATTCCTATTACTAGGCATAAACGCATACTGTTCTCAAGATCGACAGCTTCATTATAAATACATTGTTATTTTTTTTTGTTTAGAAAATTTCCGCCACCTATATGGCAAATCCTGACCAATGTTATTTGGCCGCTGGTGAACACATGGATTGGTCCGCTGCCTGGAACGCCCCTCAACCCCCAGCCAAGGTAAGACAAGACGGGGCGTAGCCATAACATAAACTGATGGGGGTACTCTATGTTATTAACGTCCCGTCCTTCTAGGGAGGGGGCCGGCCCCGATGGCTCATTCGTATCGACTAGGGCTTGTAACCTGAGAGTACCAGGTGCGAATCCCGGTCGGGACGGATATTTGTCATCGCGGTTGTGCATAAACAGTGCTCTAAACTGTTCAAAGGCTTGGAGTGTACAGTACTGCCTATGGCACTGTGCACTTTACAGAGTCCTTGAAGTCATTCGAAATAAGAGTAGGGCAGAGTCCCGGCTTCGGGCTTCCTTCTGTCGCGATAATGCCATGATTGTGCAGAAATGGACGTGAAGCAATATTCATATTCATATTGTAGGGAGGAAGGTACAAACAGACGTGCGTGTTCATAACGATAGGAAAATTCTAAAATTCAGAGTCTCCCGCAATTAAAGAAATGGAAATACAAAAACATTTTGTAATAAATATTGGTTTGTGACACAATCCAAGAAAAGTGAGTGATAAATTATACCGATGCTGGCACAATTTAGAATTTATATTCAAGATATTCAATCTATCACACCAGAGGGGTTGCAAATGAATTATTAGGCCAGTAAGAATTGACAGTAAATTTGGCTAACCCGGACATTTTCGATAAAAAGCAAGTTTTGTGTTTTTTCGGTTCATAAGGGTCTCAGGGTGTTGCAAAAAAATTCAACCAAATGCAACCTTGGGGAAACCGGATTTTGGTTCCTTTTAGGCGGCCATTACCGAAAATTGTAAATTCATTCATAACTTTTTAACGGTATCAAATATCACCAAAAAAATGGTGTCTAGACCCATGTTTATTGGGTCAAAGAATACAACAATCTAGCTAATTAATGTGCCAACATATATTTAAAACGTTTTAACGTTTTTATAGTCTGGCCCCTGTTCAACGGTAGACGATGGTCCAACATGAAGATAGTTTTTCATTGATAACTTTGTCAATTCTCAACCGATTTTCGTTGAAATTCTTATGGCGACAAATGAGTGTGTTGACACTTTGTAATTATATTCTAGCCTGATATTCCCAAAAAGCGTCTAACTGGCAAGTGTTTATGTCCACAATTGTGGAGAGTATACGAATGCACTGATCCCTCGAACCCTCACAAGAAACGAAGAAAACAATGATTTTTGTCCAGTCTCAAGCAATAAAATGTGGCATGTGCTGTAGAACTCTTACATTTGATCAGCCACTGTATTTGAAAAGTTTCAAAATCAAGCAGGACAATCATCCACAGTTCCGACATCTATTTCGTCGTGTTGGTGGTGGGGTCCTGGGATGGTTGCTAGTAGTATTACTTTTCGCCCCCATCCCGATAGGGTCATTAGGAATCTGTTCCGTCAGTTGCATGCTGTACGGCATGGATACGGAAGCACTAATCTACAGCAATCATCCAAGGGAAGCTGCAGCCTTCTCGTATCTGGCTATAATTTTCCAGCAAATTGCCAGTGGTGTACCCTGGTTCCTCCGCTCAACAGCGGTATCAATGCATCTCTTGCATCAGTGCAGGTGCTGGTGTAGGCCGTGGTCGCCTTAAATAACCCGCAATAGAGTGTTTGCCATTAGGTCTCTCACGGGGGATGAATGGAGTTTCCCTTCCTATTGTTACTTTAGGGACTATCCGACCCGACGATAGGGAAATGCCACGGAGTTTCAGCATTAAATTGCACAGCGAAACCCAAATCTCTGGCCATCTGGGGGTAGATCCCCTAGACATGCCCAGAACCCCTTATCGGGTGAGCGAAGGAAAACGCTCTCAATAACCCACCATTTCCTATCACCCCCACCGTCACATCATCATCTGTACATCATTCATCTCATTAATTGACCACAACGTTTTCATTGTATTACAATGCCACTTAAAAGACCATTTGTGCCGAAAAGTCACGCAAAGCAATGATTTATTATTACTACTACTACTACTACTACTACTACTACTACTACTACTACTACTACTACTACTACTACTACTACTACCACTACTACTACTACGTGTTGGTGGTTTTCACCAGCTGATGTCCTTTATGGGTGCTGGATGCAAATAGGTAGAAGATCCAGGTCTTGCTGGACTGTGGGCTACTGTCTATGACAAGAACTCCTTGCCAAAGATGATGGAAAGTACAACTTATACAAAAACTTTTGAGGTCATGTTTACTGACCGATGCTGCACTGCATATATCTCTTCTACAAGCAGATAAGTGTCCCATAAATTCTGATTTACCATCTCATTCACCATCTGCTCCACAATAAACTCAACGAATGTATGTGGTGGAAGAGGAACTGGCTGGCAGTAATGATGATCACGATGGAATAGACGAATTAAGTATTGATAGAGCTGGAATATTAGTATTTCGGAGTCTTTCGTAATTGGATGTAATTCAGACGAACATTGTCTGGATATCACCACAGAAGGTGAAATATGTCCAGGTCGATTCTGTTTCATTCCGAAAGCAAGAATGAAGCGCGAAAAATATCTTCACAGAAACATATGATTTTCATCAATATGCATAGAGAACGATTGCTCGCCAAGCTAGTAACATAGCCCCCAAAGAGAACTCGGGTCTGCCTAAATCTCGAACAAGACCCCATTCTCTGAGCATATCTAAAACTGCTGCAAAGATCAAAAAAAAATTCACAATCCTACGAGGTGATCTTGATAAGAAAAATGCCTCCAAAAATTTTCTGACCATATGATGTTGGCTCAACAGAGTCCGAATCAAAGGATACCTGGTATGACTGGGCCGTCTAGCTCATTTACTTCGCCGTAGGCCTAATCACACTGCCAGTGACTGACCGCCATTTTGTTTCCACAGACAGCTGTGTGAAAACGACACTCGCACTGCCTACCAAAAACTCGGATGCCATGAAATTGAGACGAATATTTCAAGTGCCTACGAAAACTAGGCCATTTTCAGCAGGCGTAAACTTTTGATCGTATTAGAACTATTACATTTAAAAATGGAGGTTACTGTGTCAGAGCCTTGCGATGTCTTCAGGGTACTCAAAGGGTCCACAATCGCAGCAATGATAGATTTATGAACCTTCAAGGCTGCCAGAGACAAGTTCCTTTCCCTAAACAAGGTATTTAGTAAAACTCCCTACGGAGGTTCGTGTTTTAGATACATCATATCTGTCACACCACTCAGACCTTGATTGCCATGCATATTTATACAGAATCAGTTGATGAGGTGAAAACGCATACTTCTTCTTGAACTTCCACCTCTGAACTATAGCATTGATCCCTCCTCTCTGCTGTCCTTTCTGTGTATGGAGAAATATACTGGAAGTTGAGTGGACTAGCATGATGCGAAGAGATCCACCTGTGTATCTTGTCGACCACCTGAGGATTCAGGAGCCACTCCTTTGACTCCTGACCCCTGGAAAGAGCGTCCACACTCAGATTAGCTACTCCAGGGAGATAAGTTGGTATTAAAAACATTACATGGTCCTGACAAAATATCAGAATGTCCAGCGTCAGCCTGTTCAGAGGAACTGATCAAGTCCACCCCTCCTTGTTTAGGTAAGATGTGGCTGTCACGTTGTCCAAATATATGGCCATTGTCCTGTTCCTCAGAAGCCTCATGAACCGCTTTAGGAACTGCTAAAAGCTCGAGGTGGTTGATGTGCAGCTACGATTCTACCTGCGACCAACCTCCCACTGGCAGAGCTGTGTCCTAAAGAAGCGACCCATTCCCAATGTGAAGCGCTTGTCATAAGTCGTAAGTTAAATACGGATTCCATTTCTCTAGTTAAACCTCCCCCCCCCCCCCCCTCGGAGGGTCCATCCACCATTTTACCGACTCTCTGGCCTCTCTGTTCAGTACAAAAACAGACGTCCCTATCCCCTTTTTCACCTGTATCTGAAGGGCACGAAGATGTACTCGACCCAAGTTCACAGCTGCCTAGAAATGTTTGATCTCTCCTCAGAGGGGGATTCGATAGACATCCTAATCGGCAAAAATCTTGTGATCTTGTCCACCGGAAGCATCACTCGCAATTCCTTTGAGTCCCACTGCAGGCACAAGTACTCAAACTTCTGTCTGTGTTGCAGATGGCATTTCTTCAAGTTTCGCCGGAATCCAGCCTGGTCTAAAATGTCTAAGACTATACTGGTGTGAGAAATCAACTGCCTCCAGTTCCGAGCCAACAACAGGAAATCGTCCAGATAGGCTATCAATCGAATCCCCTTCGCCCTGAACATAGCCACAACTGGCAGGCTGATCGTCGTGAAGGTCCGAGAAGCAGAACTGAATGAGAGCCGATGGAACTGAAAACTTCTGCCTTGCCACCAGAACCCGATGAACCTTCTGTGACCCTCACAATAGGCACGTGAAGGTAAGTGTCCTTAAGGTCGATTGTAGCCGCCCAGTCTCCTTTCCTGATGCTCTGAGAAATGTCTTTCAACGTTGCCATCATGAAAGTTCGTTTCTTTGTATATGAGTTAATTGAACAGGAACAAATTGGAGTAGAAGCCTCGGTGCTCGTCCCTCACTGGTTCTATCGCCCCTTCAATGAGTGAAGAGTCCCTCACATTGTAGCCACCCAGTCTCCTTTCCTGATGCTCTGAGAAACGGCTTTCAAGTCAGAGACGTCCAATCACAAGATGCCACACGCCACATACATGGTCACGTGTTCCAATGTTCACGTTAAAAACCAGTGTCACACTAACAGGAGACCAACTAAGAAGAGACACAGCTGAAGACGAGCGGGGCAGAAAAATACGAAGATTGTTAAAGAAAGAAGAGGACAGCTTAGCTGAACATAACAGAGAGATAATGAGTTTGCTAATATTCACCCTCCTGACTGTTATAGCGTCAGTCGTCAGCCATACAGAAGATGTCTGTAAGTAGGGAATTATTTCTGATTTTTTAAATTATGATGAGTTGTTTTATGCATCAATTTATTTACAGGTATGCTGCGACATTAATGTGGTTAACCTATGATAAATTATGATGAGCTTGTGTTGTGGCGCCAAGTGTGAGGGGTCAGGAAGATGGAGACTATCCGTACTGACATCGTGGAGCGGTTGTTCTCAGGCCTCCCGGACGCCAAGCCTTTCTTGGACCCAGAGCCTCCTGATGTGGAGGTTCAGATGTCACTAAGGCAGTGTATTGCGGCGACAGCAGAGAGACATGGCCCTAGTGGCTCATGCTTTGTCGACATGACTTAAAGATTGAGAGAGAGCTTCGGTCAACATATAGCGAGCCTCTGAAGATCTGGATAGGGTGCTGGAGGCCCACAAGGAGATGTATCAAGCACCAGACACCCTTTGGGACATGCTCTATGCTTGTTAGGAACCACCTGACATCCAGCATAGGCAATAGGACGCTGTCACGCTTCGGCAGACTCGCACTGCCTTTGACTCTATGTTGAATTCGTCCATTGAATCTGCTGTGACGGCGAGCTCAGCTAGAAGACCCAGTGAGAAGGCGGCCTCAGCACCAGCAGAGCCAACAACATCAAAGACAGAAGTCTCAGTCCGTTCACTCTCCAAGAGATCATGACTTTCTGGGCCGGCTGGAAGGAAGAAGATTTGGTTGGATGCCGTTTCGAGAAACGCCTTTGTCAGCGAGACAGGGAGAGGACACAAATTGGAGTTCTCGGCCTGACCACCAGTATCCCTTCCAGTACGGCCACTTCCTTCCTCAGAGACTGAGAAAGGAGAAGAGACAGACTCTTTACTCATTAAAGGGTCGATGGACGAGCACATAGGCCTCTACACCAATATGTTCCTGGTCAAGAAACAGGACGGGGGTTCAGATCTTAAGGGGCCTAAACGTGTATACAAAGAAACGAACTTTCATGATGGGAACGTTGAAATAAACTCTTTGTTAGACAATACACGTGAACACCCACTCGTTGTAATATGAGTGGTAAAACTCTTATTTGTGAGAGAAATTGTCTCATCGAGTGAGCAACCAAACATTATTAATACTCAGCTGTTGTAAATCGTTTGTTTCTGGCTATTCATTTGGTTACATTGCATCTAGAGGTATTTAATAGATTGTATAAATGCTTAGAGCGATCCTGAGGCAACTGTAAAGTGATTTATTACACACAGCTCTGATTCTGCATACTTGGAAACAATTTGTCAATTGTAACTGATGCTGCTGATTTTGAATGCTGAAGGAGATCCACAGAGCATGGGAATCAACCAGCCGTGAAAACACATGAAACATCTGGCCACTCTCAACTGGAATGGAACATGGGTCACTGGAAGACACCGCCAGTGTCTTCTGTCTCGAGAGGGCTGACCCCAAGCCAGTTAAGGAGCACCCCTCTAACCTCTTGTTCCAGCGATTCTCCAAACACACTGTCCTCCATCTCAATATCCATCCCGGGCTCGTAATGGATACTAGTCTGGCATCAGTGGTAGGAGCGTGAGCTGGTGTCTGTGCCACCGACCGACCCAGTCTCAAATGGGGATTTCCATTAATTTCATCATAAATTAACCTGATTTTGTTTCGGAAATGGTTTTATTGTATTCTTTGACCATGAAAACCCTGGTATAGAACTCATCTTTAATGTTGTATCATTGATATTTTAGAAGTTATGTCACTTTCTTTACATTTTGGTAATGGCGGTCATTTTAGGCTCAAATGGCGATTTCTCTTAATTTCACTATCAATAAACTTTCAGAAACGGTTTTATTGTATTCTCTGCCCATGAAAACCCTAGTATAGAGCTCATCCATATGATTGTAGCATTAATATTTTACGAGTTATGGTACAATTTATAAATTTTGGTAATGGCGGACATTTTAGGCTAAAAAAGGGGTTTCCCCAGGGTTGATTTTGGTTGAATTTTTTTGACGTGACCTGGCATGTCAGATAAGTCGCTGAACCCCAAACTGGCTTTTTATCGAAAATGTCCGGGTTCATGTCAATTCTTACTGGCCTATATAGTTAAAACCTAAATATGTATGGAGTTGAGTAAAGGGTGGAGTAGGTCTGGAAATAGGGGCACCCTGTTCACCCTCCTGGCAATGAATGGATAATCACCCAACATGTCAACTATTGAACCAACATTGGCCCTAATTATAGGCCTACTGCTGTGCAAGCCAATAGACAGTATCTGCTCACTTTACAGGTAAGCAGATAGTGCATTTTGCATTTGAAGAGCAGCATAGTGTAGTATTTGCTCATTTTACAAGTAAGCAGAAACTGCCTTTTGCCATTCAAGAGTATAGTGATCCAGAAAATCCTGGATTAATCCGGAAAAACACGATGGATGTCTTGGAAAAGTCATACAGGTAGCAGAATACCTGACTATTCTGGGAATATGGTGTCCAAATTTCATGTTGATTGGATAAGAACTCAGGGAGAAATAGCTTCTAACAAAACATGCACAGAATTACTTCGTAGTATATTTGGGCATAGCCCAAATATAACTAGAAGGGTCCATTTTTTTGTGACCAAAAAAATGAAGAATTCTCTCATCCAGCAGCATACCCATAATGGTTGATAGCTAATAGATGTAGTGTCAATGGCCTTTGTAATAAATGTTATTGAATGACTCATGTGGACAGTAGAGACAAGAACTTCTTGGTAGAGACTATGTATTATTCCGTTTTGGTGCGAAACACTTGTCAACACTCCCAGCAAACATGACGTTGACCCGATGCTGGTCCAATGCTGGCCCACAATCTGCGACGCGGGCCCAACATCAAACCAGCACTGGTTCAACGCCTCGCGTTTGCTGGGCTGTGTTCAACCCAGTAAACACAAAACATTATACTTTTTACATTATTGTGATTTCTAGAAAGTGGCTGATTAAACAATCGTTGACCCTATGTTGTTTAAATGTTGGACCAACGTCGTCGCCAGTGACCCCGCATGAAGTATAACCAAAGACCCCGTACAATAAGATGGTCGACTTACGGATTTCACCATACAAATGCGTCTAATACATTGTGCAGTGCTGTCCCCTTTTAACGGGAACTATGCTTTGGCAAGTGTATCATCATATAAAACAAGTGATAATTTCATCACTTTAGCATCTAAATAAAAAATAATGTTTTTCTAGGTTTGACAGTTATGACAATATCTCTGCAATATTTATTTTTGAAACGAAAATAACTGCTAATATAGCAGAAAAGTCATGTTATATAAGCATCCAATTTTAGAGATTAAAATGTCTTCATTTAAATAACAGAAGAGCTGTGTACAGAAAGTACACAACTATGTGGGTACAGAACGGGAGGGGAGTGACGATATGTTGTCAAGCATAGCAACCACAAAGGAGATTGAAGCAAAAAATTGGTAGCAACCATAACTTGGCTGACGTGTCTTTTAATTCAAACTTTTATTATTTAAACAAATATATTTAGAACACAAAAGCAATATTATAAAATTAAATTATGTAAGCCTTCACTCTCGGACCACTGCCATCAATGTCACTGAGGACTGGAGCGTTAGCAGTATATTGATATCTTGAAACAAGACACGTTCATTTTTGTGACACAATTTATTTACAGTTGAAATTTAATAATTTTATATTTCTCTTGCCGTTACTGGTAATAAGGTGTTCATTGTTTTCCCGCGGTACATGGTGTAGCCAAATGGGGACATAATTATGTAAAATTAACGTGAAACATTCACAATTTGCACGTGATTTAGTGTCTTTGATCAACGTAATAATTTGATCTCTGTTGTGACTCCTATGTAGAATGTGTTCAGTTATATTTCCGAAAATTCGTTCATTTTAACCAATTAATTGTATTAAGTTTTGACGTGGAACAAAAGCCACACACCTTGAATATTAAAATATTGCTTCTTAGACAGAAATGTATGCAATTTATTATTGGCAGCAAAATTACTTTACCTGCAGATCGTGACACTTTGCGACAAAGATATCCACTGATATATATACAAGAATATTATCGTCCTCAATGGTAATACCTATTTGTGGCGTGAATGATTTCAGCATTGAATAAGCTAATTCTGTTACAGAATCGCTCAGGTCAGATGAATCAGCAGTAACAGTAACATGTTTTATATCAGCAAAATATTTCTGTTTAGGTTTATTCCGAATGATAAACATGACAAATGATCCGTGTCATTAAACTATAATATATAGTAATATTATGTTTTCCTTTGCCCGTATCTACCCTTGCACACATCGTCACCTGCCAGCAAATACGAGAAGATGAACCAATGATGGTGTAATGCTGGACCTGCATTACAAACCTTGGACCAGCCTTACACTATAATTGAGTCGACGTCTCGTGTTAGCTGGGCGTCACCTGTTGTTTGTAAACAATGAATATGCATACTTGTTTATACGGGCACATCAACCCCTGAGGTACCAAAGGGAAGAAGACAATTAAAAAGTATTGATAACTGACCAACAAATTTTTGGATAAAAAATAGAAGTAAACCTCTGTCAATACTTATTTTTCTGATTTTTATGATGTAAAGTATGTATTGTTTTTAATAGGATTATTGTCATAATTACTTGTCGTAATATGGTAAAATCATACTTAATAGATGGTAAAAGCATTAGTTCCAACTCCCAATACCGGGGGACAGCACTTAGAGCGATTTCACGTTTTGGGGAGAGTTGATTATCTTATTGTACAGGGTCGTTGGTATAATCATGTTGTGACATCTGCCTACATTATACCCAGCAAACACTAGACGTTGAAACAATATTGGGCTAGTTCTCAGCCAACATGGTTGACAATGGACCAACGTTGGTCATCACTAAAGCTTGTTGGGTACCCGCACTCTAAGTTGCCAGTATGTTTTGTTTTGTTTGTTCAGATTTTTAGGCCTATTGAAATTGGCCAGGCTTGGCTCAGTCCGTACAATAACTACTACTTGAAGCCAAGGCTGGTTTAATGCTGGCCCGCCGTCTGTAACGCTGGCCCACATTCAGCGTGGTGTCAAACACGACACGAAAACCCAATACCGTGCTAATGTTTGATTAATGTCGTAGATGGTGGGCCAACAATAGCCCAACATTGGGTCAACATTCGTGTTTGACCGCCTGCATGATGGATGGATGGATAGAGAACGCACAGACACAAAACTGATGTGACGAACAAATGAGCGGTGAGAAGTAAAGCAATATATCTTCCCTGTATAGAGGGGAGATATAATAATGTAGTGGTGTGTTTTCTAGCAGGTAGAGGTCTAATTGTGATGACTTTAATCCCAGGTGAACACCAACAACACTATGGAGGACAGTGTACTGTGGGTGCCTCACATTGACAGCTGAGTGACTGATATGTCTCTGCTCCCTGATGCTATCAAGCCATTATGTGAAGGAAAACAGATCTACTGGCTGGTTGCCTCTGACAATCACGGTAAATAACTAGTAATTGGCCATACCATACAACTTTAAAGGTGATTTATCACCCCTTATAAGGTATGAATAATTATGTCCTTATGTGGGGTGAGCAGCGAAACTCAAGTCTCCGGACGTCTGGGCATGTCTGGGGGTTATATCCCCTAGACTAGCCCAGAACCCCTTATTGGGCGAGCGAAGGAAAACACTCTCAATAACCCACAATGCCCTATCACCCCCACCCTCACATCATCATCTGTACATCATTCATCTCATCAATTGACTACAACGTTTTTATCATATTATAATGTCACTTAAAAGACCCTTTGTGCCGAAAAGTGACGTAAAGCAATGATTTACTACTACTGTGGGGTGATGGGCTATCATGTGACCCTCTCAGAGGGTCACATGATAGCCAATCACCCTATATAATGGAACACTAAAATTGGGAGTGTTTTCCT
The DNA here is from genome assembly GCA_964017125.1 of Flabesymbios commensalis. Taxonomy (NCBI): domain Eukaryota; kingdom Metazoa; phylum Annelida; class Polychaeta; order Terebellida; family Flabelligeridae; genus Flabesymbios; species Flabesymbios commensalis. Next base: position 2,527,302 of record OZ024914.1, read on the forward strand.
TCACTCACGCAATGAGGGGTTCTGGGCATGTCAGGGGATATACCCCAGCCTATCATTGATTTGTGGTTTCACTACGGAAGCTGCATTATATATTATTATTACCACTTGAGAGGGCGCTACTAGTGGGATATTACTGTTTATGCGGGCTTCGATTTGGCTATCAGCCCTGTCGTAGTTTAGTACTACACTAATGGGCTACTATGCGGGCTGACATCTGGCTGAAGAAGAGTGAGGACAAATAATAAATATGTTTTCAAGATTCGGTGGATAAGTTATAATCATAGTAATTACAAGATTTTTTCTGTGATAGGCATTTTTATTAGCCTTCCATAGATGCCAGCAGCCTGTGGCTTCGCCTTGGGATGCTGTCATCTACGTTGAGTCAATAAAAAAGCCTATCGCCGTCAAAAATCATGCTATTGTTATATTATCGTTTTATATTAATCTCCTATTCTCTTATTTCCGGTTTTGGCGCGGAAACATATATTTTATATAATATTTATATAAAAATGATTTTTTACACCTTAACTTTAATTCAAGTGTATAAACAATTTTATCCTGGATAAGAAACTTAGTAAGTGTGCTGGTCACATGTATTTGACATCCTAATGTACACATTTTTACTTTTAATAATGCATATTTGTACAATATTACTGTATATATTTGTGTATATAAAGCCTAATAAATAAATATTGCAGACACTGCCATGGGGCGCGACAAGAGGCATGCCCCTCGTAGCTGGTGCTATTGTATATGGGTGTACACTTGGGGCCACTGCTACGAAACAGGCCTAAACCAGTATGGTTATGCCTACTACTACTACGACTGCAGTGGCTACTTCATGAACGCCCACGGCCATTGTGACTGGGATCCCTACCGCAAGTAAAGAATAGAAGATGAAAATTGATACGCGTATGGCTATCACCCAGCAAACAGTAGGCATCCACCCACTGCTGGCTAAACATTGGCCCATCACCTTCGACGAGAAAAACGTTTCAGACAATCTTAAGATAAAAAAGAAATTTGCTGTCAAACTAACTTTTTATTTTAACTTCACTTTTAAGATATTGTTTACAATTACTTATCTGACGAGAAAACATTTCAGTTAAAACAATTTTAACTCGCTGAGTTATACGTCAGAATCTGACGTCTGTAGACGCCAGATTCTGACGGGAAGACGATCCACACACTGAAAGAATTAAATTATTTATAAAGGTCGTAGACCAATAAGATACCATTATGTATTCAAACTTATGGTGATTTCAAATTGAAAAAAAACAACATTTTGGTCTTCATGATTTATACAAAAACACTTCAGCGTTGTAAGAGTTAAGAATAAAGATACAATAAGAGATGTGGTTTTAAACTACCTTTTGTGGTTTTAAACTACCTCTTTATGAGATAATTACTAATCTGCTAATCTGCTGGTGTAGAACAATAATCATTTAATCTAAGGCTTTCTGAATAACACGAGGTGCACAGTTATATATGTGTGTGTGTGCACTGTGCACCAAGGTGACATAAAACCAGATGGATTTATTTATTCTAAGTGTCTCAACTGGTTATAAATCGAAGCAGATTTGCTAGTTTTTAAATTCAAATTTGACAAAGCAACTAATAGTTTAAAATCGTGAATATCTGAAGTGACTGATATTTCCATATTAACAAGGTGACAAAATGGAAGGACATCATTTTTTATATATTTTGTCAATTTTAATAGATTTGATAGCATCATAGCGGAAGAACATAATACCGGCTTATAATAACATATATCGTGCTGTTATTGTGTGATTTTAAGATTTGTGTCACAATGAACAACGCTGGTCGATAATTATTGCTGACAATAAATATTGTGATTTTACGCGTCTGCATGAATTCATATTTCTAAATTCAGTTGTGTTGATGGTAATATTCAGTGTGATTACTTTACGGTTGTTTTATTTTTTATCACGTTTATATGAGAACACAGTTTACAAAAATTAGAAAAAATAAAAGCAGAAACTGTGGAATAATCTTTATGATTTTGGTTCATCACACACCTCACCAACTGAGCATTATATGTGTATCACTAACAGTTTTTAGAACATTTTGCTGTATATTCGTATAAATAAATGTAGAAAATAAAACTATTCCCTCAATACTCTTTGTTTTATCCTTTTCGAGCCTGAATGTAACCATTATCATCTTCATCCACTACAAGCCGCGAATTGCTGTAGCAATTCTCGGCTTGTAGTGGATGAAAATGATTTAGAAGTGGTGGCAAATATTTTTTGGAAATGAGGTGACAATGATGATGATTTGATGTATCGTGAGGGTTCAATGGGTTAAATGGAAATGACAGAAAACAGAACCGAGATACAGCTTACTCTTCTAGGAAATATACAGCCCTCAGCCAATTTAGCTGAAGGCATTGTCGTCCCGACGATGATGTATGTCTGTATCTCTGTCCAGCTGTCGGTCCACGTTTCTTTATGATGGAGGATGAGGGCGCAGGCCCTAGGGTGGTGGTTAGCACCGCTGCCTTTCACGCCAGAGTTCCGTTCCCGGACTCAGCGGTTTGAAGGAAACAAAAAATGCTTATCCCCCATCCACGTGTGAAAGTCAGTATTGTGGGGAGCCTCCGTGACCGAGAGGTAGCGTGCTCGGCTCAGACCGCCAGGGCTAGAATTTCGAATTCTGTGTCAATCATCTCACCATCCTCAGGAGGTTCTCCTGGCCCAGCTTAGCCTACATGCGCACAAAGGTGGCCTAAAGCCCGATTCATTTCATTTTTATGAGGGAGGTTGAGCGTAAGAATAGCACGCATCAGATTCAAAATGGCCGCCGATGGACATCAATAGCTTGTGGTTTATTCGTTCGTTAGATATATTTCTACTATACAAACTCACCGGACGAGTTGAAAATAACACGGAACTATTTAAAATGGCTCTGACATTTCAACTTGTGTGATTCCGTCTCTGGTTTCTCTTACAATTTTAACCCTTATAGCTTTGGGGCCGTATTCTCGTACAAGTTACGATATATCGTAGGCTTATGATTGGTCGAGATGGCCATCTCGACCAATCAGAAGCCTACGATATATCGTAACTTGTACGAGAATACGGGCTCTGAACTATTTGTGTATAAACCATGGAGATCAAAGCCTTAACGTACTTTATTTCTAGTCTCTCACACCACACTCTGTGGACGTGGCGCCTGGTAGACTCCAGCAATAGAATAGAGCGCCTGATTACATGCATGCGTCCCGGGTAATTACCACCCAAAATAGGCCTCAATATACATTTTTTATCTTTGGCGTTGACCTTCGGTAAAAGTAACTTGCCGGAAGTGTTGAATGTTTGTATCAATCAGAAATTCCAGCTGTTGAACCATGTTGGCGCAGTAGCAAAAGCTGGCGGCGTGGGGAGGCCAACCTGCGTGCAGGGTGTACAGAATGAGAACGAATACAACTGAAGTCTCTACAGGGTGGGGGAGGCGCACGAAGGGGTAGACAAAAACACCTTCGGACCCAAAGGGTCGAGGGGTAAAAAAGTAAATAAAACGAAGATATCGGATGATCTAGCATCACTTTTTGAAATTAAGGATTATGTATTTGCCGACATGCTATCTGAGATAAGCCATTGCTGACGACAAAGAGAGAAATTGTTAATAGCTTTATTTGGCAATTATATAGAATTCATAATTGAAATGTAACAAAACATTAACATATTTTCATTCTAAACTATTTGAAAAATAATCAAATATAATGTGTGACGCTTAACCTTTTCACCGCCGGTGCCGTTCATATTCGTTTTTTTTTACATTTTTTATTAGCACATTACAAATCAGCTTTTAAACATGTTAAAGATAAAAAGTGACATTAATCAGCAAAATTAGACATTTGTTGACCTCCATTTTGTCAAATCCGAATAATTTTAACTATTGTCGTTAACGTATACTAACTCTTGAAGCAATAAATTAAATATATATAAATTTCCGCCCACTTGAAGTTTTGTCTCGCTATCGTGATCCACAACTTCAAGTGAGTTAAATTTAATACTAAAATTTATTTAATTTGACAACAAACATCTGCAAATCTTAATGTTTAAATGTTCATTTTCTTCCCAATAACTGTGATATGATTGGCTGATAAAACAGATTGACCCTTTAACCGCCAAATTATTCAATACGAATTTTCACTCATTTGAAGTTGTGTCTCGCTGACGCGATCCACAACTTCAAGTGAGTGAAAATTATTCATATTCGACAAAATAGAGGTTAACTATTTTCAAATGTTGCTGATTGATATCACATTTTATCTTTAAGATGTTCAAAAGGTGGTACTAATTGTAGCATAAATGAAATAAAAAGCCGGATTTATTCGGGACCGGCGGTTAAAAGCTTAGTAGGTTAAAACTCTATACCATGCTACAAACACGAGAAATTAACATTAGTTCAATCTTATACCATCGTCTGCGACGCTGGCAAACATTTAACCTGCATCGGTTCAACTCTTTGTGTTTGCTGGGCCCCCATCGACATGAGCTTCCTGCTGAGACAGCAGATCAATTTACAAAAGATGGGACACATCGTCCCCACAAAATGGATGAAGTTTACAAAATAGGGTCTACATATCCAATAAATTGACTTATTTGTAGACAGCAAGCATGATTTCCAACAAATACAACTATCTGTGGACGGTTAATTTTATTTGGAAGAAATGAGAAGCATGTTAATTTTATTAGGAAGAAATGAGAAGCATTGAAGAAATTTGGTTTGATAAAATATAAACTGAGAATCCTCAAAGCATATGCCGAGCTTACCCCTTTGCCTGCTAATCACGACACTAGTCGTTTTTAATCGTTTTATTAGCCGATTAAACAAGTGTTATTGGGAATGAAATGACTTTAGACATCAATACTTGTAAATGTCTGGTCTCAAAATAGGCAAATGTGAGTAATTTTCAACCACTTGAGGTTGTGAATCGCGATAGCGAAACACAACCTCAAGTGGTTGAAAATTTAAATAAAATAACTTGGCAGGCTACAAGGGTTAACCCTTATGCTGCCGATTTTTTTCAAACTATTCTTCATTCATTTGAAACAAGAATTACTAACGCAATTTCCAGCTCCAAATGACGAAAAATAATTATATTTATGAAAAAATATACATTTTCAAAATGTAATTATTAGATTAACTAAGCATCTACCACAAAACATTTTAGCAGTTCGGGTTGAATTTATTGGTCTGAATTTTGTTGGGATATATACGGTCCTGGCATCATAAGGGCTAAGTCACATGGTTTGAGGGGAACGAACAAATTATTCGATTTTCTCGAATGATTTGCATAACGGTCACAATGTCGTTTTTTCAGTTTTAGATTAGATGTTGTTTCACAGTTCTGTTGGGAACATGATTTGGTCGCCATCATCCCTTGGCTGAGATACCACGGGTCGCACACGCTTCTGACCATACGGTGGCTGTGCTGAGGCCTTCACAAAAGAAGGTGCCCCCTGTCCACCACGAGGGCGGCTGGCGACAGACTGCAAAATAATTTGTTTGTATTATATCATTTATTATACTTTTATTACCATTATTCTTGTACATATTTTAAAGCAGCTCCTTGGGATGACATCAATTTTCGTTTTTAGACAAACAGAAGATGTACTTGCTTTTCAAGATTTGATATAAAAAATATAATTTCATTGTCAGCATGGTAACCCGCTAAACATTACACATGCAGTATCATGGTTATTAAAAATAACAGTAGACTCGTAGATCTATATATACTGTTTAAACAAGAGACTGTCGTCATAGGTCTATTTTTAAATCAATGGGTCTTGAAACGAATCGCTTACACCACACCACACGGTATTAAGCCAATTAAAGTTACATGCATAATTTTTAACAACCAGATGTGACTGTATTTTCGGCACGAAAACATTAAAAATACCCACGTCACACGACTAAAACTTAAAGAGATTGCCACAATAAAATAATCTAAGTAAAACAGTTACTCCAGTGAGGTAATTGTTTTTCAAGATGTTTTCCGTCAGCCATCTCGTTTTTTTATGAATTCTTCACAAAAATTAATCAGATCATCAGAAATACCCAGATAACCACCCTATAAAATTTGAATGCAATTCATCAATGGTTAGTAAGATATGGTGCCCACAAACTTTTTGAGGGGCCATGTTGGAAAATGTTCAAATGAACACTGATTATTGAAAACTACAGTTCAGGAAATCTTTAAAAAAAATGGCGCTTTTGCGCTTGCTCCATCAAAAAAAAATTTAGAATAAAATTTGCTCACTCGCTCCATTTTTTTCTGCTGAGAATCTGTCATCCATACAATTAATTTGGTGTGGCCTAAGGGTTTAAGCTGCACATCGTAACCCTCGCGAGGTTACGATGTGCAGCTTAAACCCTTAGGCCACACCAAATAAATGGAGCAAGCGCAGAAGCGCCATTTTTTTTTAGGATTTCCTGCAAAAATGGGGCAATAAAATGAAATGAATCGGGCTTTAGGCCACCTTTGTGCACATATAGGCTAAACTGGGCCAGGAGAACCTCATGAGGATGGTGAGATGATTGAGATGACACTGTCCTCCAGACACAGGATTCGAAATTCGAGCCCCGGTGATCTGAGGCCGAGCACGCTACCTCTCGGTCACGGAGGCCCCCCACAATACTGACTTTCACACGTGCATGTTTTCAAAGAAAGGAACGTAACAATTGTGATTTTTAAGCTGGGGGCGGGGGGGGGGGGGAATTGGTGTCTCCAAACAAACATGAAGCGGCAAAAAAAAAATAGTTTTTTAAATAAAAAATGTATTAATTTGCTGTGGCCTTATCTTAATAAGTTTAATTTACTTAAATTTTCAGGTGTGGGTCGCGGCAAGACACAACTTCAAGTGGCTAAAACTTACTGATATGTGCTCAATTTGAGACGAAACATTTGCGAATCTGTATTTCAAAACAATCATTTCAATCCCTATATCAGTGATTTGATACGCTGATAAAACGGATTAAAAATTAGAAGGCAAAGTGGTAATTTATTAACCTGTGTCTTTCGTTTATTCTGCTGAGTGGTGTTAGGCAGACGTTTCGTCAGGTGATACAGCAGACTGTTATGAAGGTTCCCGGATCGAATCATCGGGTTGTATGTAGTGTTAACACCAACCTGTAACCAACCAGATAAAAACACGAATAGGATGAATAATCAGGACTTAAATAGCAGACTCACTAGGCATATGTTGAGACCACGACCCACAACGTCAAGTAAGTGAAAATTACTCATATCTGTTTAATTTGATACCAAACAATTGCAAATCTTGATGGGTAAAAACTCATATTAATTCCCGATAATAGTAATTGCTAGATCTAGATATTCCTACTGACTTGGTTAAGCCATGGTGGTCCCAGGTTGGCTTATGATTTATAAATAACGATGGTTGTTACAGACTTGGTTAACATGGGGGCCACATGTTGCTTTATGATTGTTAGATTATGATGTTTTTACTCACCTGGCGTTGCCAGTGTTATTTCATTATTACGATTGCTGAATAACGATGTTTTTACAGACCTGGTTAAGCATCGTGGCCACTTGCTGCTTGTGAGCTTCACTGACATTCTCTGCCGGTGCCAGTTCTACAGGTAGCATCATCTCGGCCACGGCCATCGCCTTCAGAAGGAGTGTACCGGTGTGAGATGGCAGTAAGACGTAATGGCCCCGGGGGTGCGGCACTGCAGACGGGTAGCGGAACCCCCCTCGTCCCGCCGATGGTGGCTCGTCCAGAACCTCTACCTGGGTCACAATGGCCTCGCTCTGTGTAAAAAAATCAAGTCCTATAATCGTTTGTCACTTATATAAACTATATCGTCCCCTTGGATATGAAAGAGTGTATCTGCCACTTTACAAAGTGGCAGATACACCCTATTTAATTGTTGACATGCATGTCTAAAATAAGAAATACTGGAGTAACTGATAAATGGGGCTTTCGGCACACTTCCTACGTTGCCACAGAAAGCAAAAATTTAAAAGACTCCCCCCCCCCAAAAAAAAAAAAAATCCAGTCTATTGACATGTTCATATCTTATGGCCAAAATAAAAATACTGATTTTTTGAACATTATAGCCTGATTGCGTCGCTTTAACTGAAATAAAATCCATTAATTGAAATTGATCAAATTAGGATGATCAAGGCATTTAACTGAACATAAGTTTAATGTATTAAAAGCAAGATGCCCTCGGCCACAACCTCGTTTTTGGTCCTGGGTGAAAATTGATTCGCAGACCAGAAAAATCTGTATACACCAGGTTTAAAGGCACTTTAGTCCAACAAAAATTAATCGATCCATGGTAGCTTCAAACGAAAAAATCCCAGCTAAAGTCAAAAGCAAACTTTGAACTTTTCCTAATGGCGTAGAGGATGAATGTTTGTGTGAATAGAGAATTCAATCTGTTTTCCATTACGGAATACGGCGTTAGCTCATCGGTGGCAGCTCGATCACTGAAGTTAAGCAACGCCGGGCCCGGTCCATAATTAGATGGGTGTAAACATACAGATACAGATAGTTAGAGCATGTTGGAGCAGTATCCTAAAACAAATGGCGGCGGCGGAGACGGCGGCGGAGAAGCATGGGCCGAGGGTTAAAATTCACCTGTTGATTTAAAGCTGCGCAGAGAGCATGAAATATCTGTCTGTTATTCTCCAACTCGTCCCAGTCCATTTTCCAGCAGCTTGTAGCCCTCAGCACCACCGGCTATGTAAGGGAAACACACATACACACATTCACACCCACAACGCACAAATATTTTTGCATAAATAGGCGATGGAGACAAAAAACTTCATTTTTTTAATTTAAAATCATCATAAATGTCTCCGTCAGCTCTTTCCGCTCCATTTGAATACCTATGTTATGGGTTAGGGTGGACAGAAGACACAGGTAAACTAACTGACCACCCTAACGCCACCCAGCAGAATAAACGGAAGACACAGGTAATCCACCCATTAACACTTATAACGCACACATATTTTTGCATATAAGCCATGGAGACAAAGTCGTTTTTTTCAATTTGAACTGTCTCAGTCAGCTCTTTCCGCTTCATTTGAATACGTATGTTATGGATCTACGGTCATTAAAATTTCATTATAAATTCTTTCAGTTCAGGGATCGATTTTAAACGTCAGAATCTGACGTCTAAACGATCGGATCATCGCTGATGGTGTGAAGTGTAAACGGTATTTCCAGCAAACACCAGACGTTAATCCACTGCTGGTGTGATGTTGGGCCACCGTCTATGACGCTGGGCCAACATGACACCAGCAGTGGATAAACGTCTCGTGGTTGCTTAGTCAACATTGTCAACCGGACCCGCCCTCGGTTGACAAGCTCCCTATTGAAAAAACAGGCGAGGCACCAGTGTGATGTCTGCACACCCTCATCTGACTGTCTAGTGGTGTACAATCAATTTGTGACGCTGAAAAAGTGTATGGCCGCCACGGTTAATAAGGTCGCGTCAGGAAAATAAAAACAATTGAAAATTTTAATCGAGCTGGTATGAAAAGTATAAACGGCAGCCATTTGTTTGAATTTCTGGAGTCTATAAACAACATCCAGCTCCCCGTCTGGAAACGAAGTGTCAGACAGGGCCAGGAGAGCCTCCTGAGGATGGTGAGATGAGTTAGATGACACTGTCCTCCAGACACAGGATTCGAAATTCAAACCCTGGAGGTCAGAGGCCGAGCACGCTACCTCTCTGTCACGGAGGCTTTCCACAATACTGAGTTTTACAAAAAACAAATCAAACGAACGGCGAATCGCCTGTTCTTAGGGTCCGAACATTGAGGATTTCAGCTTATAAATAGTGGATGGGGAAGAAACATTTTTGTTTTATTTAAGCCGCCGAGACCGGGAAACGAACCTCGAAATCTAGCGTGAAAGGCAGCGGTGATAACCACTACCCTAGGGCCCTCACCTTCCCGAACATTACAGATTCATAAATGTCTTAGTCAGCTCTTTTATTTGAATATACCTATGTTCTGGGTGACCAGGGTCTACGGCCATTATAAAAATCTTGATTCTTTCAGTGCGGGAACCGTCTATTGACGTCAGAATCTGACGTCTATAGACGTCAGATTCTGACGTCAATAGACGATCCCCGCGCTTAAACAGTGAAATGTAAAAGGTATTCTTACCTGTCCAAACATTACCGATTCACAGATGTTGTCCACAGGGACTCGTTCCACCACCTGCAGACGGTAGACGGGCAGCCGTATGGAGCCCCCTTTACCTCCTGAGGACACAGAGGGACGAACTATCTGACCATCCAGGGTCAGGGCCTGCAATATCACGGCTAAAATAGCACACTCACCCAATGTTGGTTTAATGCTGGCCCAGCGTCGCAGATTGGGTCAATGTATTGTATTGGAAAAGAATTATAATTTGAATGCAAGTCATGGTGGTTATATATATATATGGTAGTTCCGTGTTAAAGGGACTGGCCCAGGCTAAAATCCTTAAAAAATCGGTGATTATTTTTTTGCTTTTTAATATGCCCATATGATGTAAACATGTCCATAGACTAGAACTCCAAAAGTTTTTAAATTTAGTTATAGAGACGAAATTCCCGTATTTTACAGTTCTAGTCTATGGACGTGTTTATATCATATGGGCATATTAAAAAGCCAAAATATTTTAGCCTGAGCCAGTCCCTTTAAAGTCCCTTTAAAGTAACCCCCTTGTTATTTAAACATATAGCTAACATTACCTATTGCCAATAGCTAAGATTTTGTTTTACAGGGCATGTAATGTCACAGCAAATATAAGACATTCACCCAATGCTGGTTTAATGTTGTGCCAGGTTCGCAGACTCTGGCCCAGCATTAAAACAACATTGAATCGATGTTTAGTATTTGTAAAAAACTATAATTTGAATGCAAGTCATGGAGGTTATTTTGTAAAACGCAGTGACGTCACTCGGTGAAAACTAGGTTATATAACTTCCCCTCCCCCATACTTCATTATGTGAAATGCATTGACGTCACTCGGTCAATACAATGTTATATAAGAACCCTCCCCCATACTTCATTGTATTAGCCAGCTCGGTGAAAACAAAGGAGGTCGAGGTCATTGAGTTTCACAGAATATTATGTTAGCTCCGTGGTGATATACCCCCATGTTATTTGAACATGTAGCTAACAGTAACATATCATGTTACCCATTTCTCACAGCCAACCTGCGATTATGTTGTGTCCTGTCTTGTCCGTGACTCTTAACAAAGCACAGGTAAATACTACAGGTCATAAGATCAAATGGTCCCTTGAGTTCCATCCATTCAATAGTGAACGTGATACAAATCGTCCACACATCCATTCATCTATGCATTCATCAATTCATCCACCCATTCACCATGTTCGTTCATTTACCCAAAGCCAAAAAAATATATATGTTTGTTTCCGATTTGTTGTCATTTTAACCAGTGGGTAGGTAGGACATTTATTTTATTTTATTTTTTGTCACTTCAACCAATCGGTAGGTAAGAATTATTCTTTATTTTATTTGCCGCCAAATTCACTTCCATGCATGTCTTATCTGTACATTACGTAACGATTTTTTTTGTATGTTTTTTCGTAACGTTTTTCTAGTTACTTTGACTACAGTCAGTAACTCATCCCTTAACTTATGGATTTCCTAAAAAAAAAAAAAAAAAAAAAAAAAAAAAAAATTTGGAAATCAATTAAATAAATTTGGGTCGCACATGTTTTGATAGGGTCGGTCGGAAATCGGAAACAAACAATATTTTTTTTAGGCCCTTTTTGAACCATCGACCACCTGACCGCCCACCCATCTATCAATTCATTCATCCAGCTCAATTCACCATCCACACATTCACCATACTCGTTCATCTACCCAACCATCGACCAATTCATCATCCACCCATCTATCAATTCATTCATCCAGCTCAATTCACCATCCACAGTTCACCATACACCCAACCACCATTCATCCATACACATATCCATCCATCCATCCATCCATCCATCCATCCATCCATCCATCCATCCATCCATCCATCTATCAACAAATCCATCCATCCTACAGATATATCTAGGTTTTCTACTGAATGTTTGTGTATTGATATTTTTGATGTAATGACATCAGTGTAATATAATGATTAACTGACGGCTTTTCCTTGGAATGGTAGCAGGAAGGGGTTGATCACCCGCTCTTGTAGATCACATCTCACTAACGTCTCGCCATCTCCACCCTCTACAAAACATAAAAAACAAAAATATATCTAGATGGGAGTGGGTTCAGCTGCCAACTAATCAATAATCAATGGGTGTTTGTTCTGGCAACTCAAGTTTTTTATACAAATTCCTGATTTGTCAGGTTTTTAAAACTCTTTCAAGCCTGAATTTGCCATTATAATCTTCTTCCACTACAAGCCGCGTATTGCTGGCGCAATTCTCGACATCTATTGGATGAAGATGACTTAAGTGGGTGACAAATAAAAAAAATGTCGTTCAGTTCCATGAACATTTATGTTTTAAAACGCATGTGTGTAAGAAATTAAGGCATTCTTCAGAAATGAAAAATAATGCTTTGATGCATCGTGTGGGTTTAAACAGTTAAGGTGTCGTTGCTGTTATTATCTCTATTAATTTGAAGCTGGAATATATTGTTGGTGACGCAACTTTCAACTTCAAATGACTAAAACAGAATTCATTTTTAACCCTTTAAGTCTTCACGATGCATTAAAGCATCATTTTACATCCCTGAAAACACACTTAATTTTCCTACAACAAAGGGTTTTAGAACGAAAATTTCCATGAAACTGGTTTACCAATACTCGGCAATTTTCTTTAATTTTTAAACCACCTCAAGTAATCTTCATCCACTACAAGTCGAGAGTTGCGACAGCAATTCGCGGCTTGTTGTGGATGAAGATGACAATGGTAAATTCAGGATTGAAAGGGTAAAAAAATAGCCATCCCCCAAATTGAATAATTTGGTTTACTTAGGTCTCCCAGAAACTATATTATAATTTTATGTAAATCTCATAATTAACCCTTTCAGCGCTGAAATATTTAGTAAACATCTTCGAGACCAAAACGGTTTTTTCCATTTCAAATCATCATAAATGTCCTAGTTAGCTGTTTCCGCTTCGTTTGAATACCTTTGTTATGGGTCTAAGGCCATTAGAATTTTTTTTAGCGCGGGGAACCGTCTTAGGCCTATACGTCAGATCCTGACGTCTAAAAACGGTACCCGTGCTGATAGGGTTCAGGGGCGTGCGCAGCTATCCATCAAAGGGGGGGGGTCAATAAGTAAAATTTTGAAAAATATGGGGGTTCCAGGGAAATCCCTGGACAATTTTAAAAATCTACAGAGCAAGGGGGGGAGGTCAGGACCCCTCTGACCCCCCCCCCCCCCTGTGCACGCCCCTGGGGTTGAAGCGCCACATTAAATAAGTGTAATGTGCACCCACTTGTGTCCAGCTACCGCGACCCACAACTTCGAGTGGCTGAAAATTACTCATATTTGTTTAATTTCTGAGGCTTAATACTGCAGCTTGGAAACTCCCACATTTTTATTGGACGCAATCTGAGGCTTAAGACTGCAGCTTGGAAAGTCCCACATTTTTATTGGACGCAATCTGAGGCTTAAGACTGCAGCTTGGAAAGTCCCACATTTTTATTGGACGCAATCTGAGGATTAAGACGGCAGCTTGGAAACTCCCACATTTTTATTGGACGCAATCTGAGGCTTAAGACTGCAGCTTGGAAACTCCCACATTTTTATTGGACGCAATCTGAGGCTTAAGACTGCAGCTTGGAAACTCCCACATTTTTATTGGACGCAATCTGAGGCTTAAGACTGCAGCTTGGAAACTCCCACATTTTTATTGGACGCAATCTGAGGCTTAAGACTGCAGCTTGGAAACTCCCACATTTTTATTGGACGCAATCTGAGGCTTAAGACTGCAGCTTGGAAACTCCCACATTTTCATTGGACGCAATCTGAGGATAAGACTGCAGCTTGGAAACTCCCACATTTTTATTGGACGCAATCTGAGGCTTAAGACTGCAGCTTGGAAACTCCCACATTTTTATTGGACGCAATCTGAGGCTTAAGACTGCAGCTTGGAAAGTCCCACATTTTTATTAGACGCAATCTGAGGCTTAAGACTGCAGCTTGGAAAGTCCCACATTTTTATTGGACGCAATCTGAGGCTTAAGACTGCAGCTTGGAAACTCCCACATTTTTATTGGACGCAATCTGAGGCTTAAAACTGCAGCTTGGAAACTCCCACATTTTTATTGGACGCAATCTGAGGCTTAAGACTGCAGCTTGGAAAGTCCCACATTTTTATTGGACGCAATCTGAGGCTTAAGACTGCAGCTTGGAAAGTCCCACATTTTTATTGGACGCAATCTGAGGCTTAAGACTGCAGCTTGGAAACTCCCACATTTTTATTGGACGCAATCTGAGGCTTAAGACTGCAGCTTGGAAACTCCCACATTTTTATTGGACGCAATCTGAGGCTTAAGACTGCAGCTTGGAAACTCCCACATTTTTATTGGACGCAATCTGAGGCTTAAGACTGCAGCTTGGAAAGTCCCACATTTTTATTGGACGCAATCTGAGGCTTAAGACTGCAGCTTGGAAAGTCCCGCATTTTTATTGGACGCAATCTGAGGCTTAAGACTGCAGCTTGGAAACTCCCACATTTTTATTGGACGCAATCTGAGGCTTAAGACTGCAGCTTGGAAAGTCCCACATTTTTATTGGACGCAATCTGAGGCTTAAGACTGCAGCTTGGAAACTCCCACATTTTTATTGGACGCAATCTGAGGCTTAAGACTGCAGCTTGGAAACTCCCACATTTTTATTGGACGCAATCTGAGGCTTAAGACTGCAGCTTGGAAACTCCCACATTTTTATTGGACGCAATCTGAGGCTTAAGACTGCAGCTTGGAAACTCCCACATTTTTATTGGACGCAATCTGAGGCTTAAGACTGCAGCTTCAAGATCTGTTTCAGATACAATGTGGCAAAAAAAACCTTGCTCAGCGTCTGGAGTTTGCTGAGAAAAGAAAAGTTGTATACTGTCATCAGGTCATGTAAACAAATACCGATCAACCACATTAAAGTCGTAGCCCTTGATACTGATTGATGTCTTATAGTATAGTAAGGACATGGAGGGGGGGGGGGCACTGATTGTCTGCCCCACGCTAGGGCGACGGCAACAACATATCGCCCAATGTTTGGGTCTCCTTGGATTCTTATAAATAGCGATAAATATTGTTTTTAAAATCGGAAAATTAAAGAAACATGATATCACGATGTGCGGGACCCCCTGCTTGATAAAAAACGACCAAATTGGTATCATCCCACGGGCTCCCTTTAAAATTGTCATAAATGTCTTAACTAGCTATTTCTGCTTCATTTGAATACCGATGTTATGGGTCAGATTATGACGTATAAAGACTGTCCCCGCGTTGATAGGGTTAAAGATTCATACAGCTTTGAAACGCGCATGTGTGGGACGGTCAAATGTAGGCCTACATTAGCCTATAGAGTACACTTTGACAGCATTAATATCAGCGACTGACCTGAAAACAAGATACTACACCAACGAGAAATTGGCAAAATGCTGTTTTAATGTTAGACCAACATCTACGACGTTGGCCGACATTAAACCAACATTTGGTGAGTGTGCCGTGTTGGCTGGGAAAGCTCTTACTGTCAATATGATGGAGGTCAACTGTCTCCAAACCCCCATGGTAACATAACCTTTTGTGTCACAACACAAAGCCCGCATAAGAGAAATGGTGAATTATTTCCTCATAGATGTCGCTCAAGTATATAGAGTTTAAATGACTTGGGAACTTGATCTTAATGCGGTGACGGGTATGAAACACATATAGTATAATTATTTTGGCTTATAACTGTGGATGTGGGGTGATATGTCATACTTCATTCTGTGAAACGCAGTGACGTCACTCGATGAAAACAAGGTTATAAAGAACCCTCCCCCATACTTCATTCTGTGAAACGCAGTGACGTCACTCGGTGAAAACAAGGTTATATAAGAGCCCTCCCCATATTTTACTTTGTGAAACGCAGTGACGTCACTCGGTGAAAACAAGGTTATATGAGAACCCTCCCCATATTTCATTCTGTAAAACGCAGTGACGTCAATCGGTGAAAACAAGGTTATATAAGAACCCTCCCCCATACCTCATTCTGTGAAACGCAGTGATGGCACTCGGTGAAAACAAGGTTATATAAGAACCCTCCCCGTTACTTCATTATGTGAAACGCAGTGACGTCACTCGGTGAAAACAAGGTTATATAAGAACCCTCTTCGTTACTTTATTATGTGAAACGCAGTGACGTCACTCGGTGAAAACAAGGTTATATAAGTACCCTCCCCAATACTTCATTTTGTGAAACGCAGTGACGTTACTCGGTGCAAACAAGGCTATATAAGACCCCTCCCCCATACTTCATTGTATTAGCCAGCTCGGTGAAAACAAGGTAGGTCGAGGTCATTGAGTTTTCACAGAATATTGTTTGCTGTGTGGTACGGCTTCAGATCACGAGCTGCATGAAGAGACACCTGGTGACTGTATTAGAGCCACCTGGTGATTGTAAATTGCACGAGAATACGAACCCTCTTTTGATATTTTACATAACTATATTGGATTTGGATTTGATTAATAAACTGTACCTTACATTTAGTGACGCGCGACATCTGACATTTAAAAAAAAATGTCATTGCCTATTCACATCATGCCTTGTTTAGCGTTGTAAGGGTGCACACCAACCAATTGGTGGAGTCACCATTATTGCGTTGTCACAGACCTCCCCCCCCCCCTACAATATGAAGATCTGCTTACCGTTGATTGGAGACGAGAAGATCAGTTGTAGATGTTCTGATTCAGTGGAGCAATCGTGAAGCCAGCTTTTAAAGAAGTTACTCAGACTCAACACATCTGAAATAAAAAAAACAATTAGCACATATTGGTATTTATTTATATATTGATATTAGTAATTTTCAATTATCTTTATATTCTACTTTTGAGATACAATGTCAGTCCACTGCTCTCTGTCAGTCTCTCCGTCCGTCCGTCCGTCTATAGATCGGTCCAATCAACGCTGCCCAGGCTGACACATTTGGTCCGTGACAACTGCTATCAGTCTGTCTGTCTGTCTGTGCGTCCGTCAGTCTGCCCACTCAACGCTGTCCAGATTGACACATTCGGTCAGTCCGGGTCCACTGCTTTCAGTCTGTCTGTCTGTCCATCCGTCGGTCTGTCCACTCACCGCTGTCCAGATTGACACATTCGGTCAGTCCGGGTCCACTGCTTTTAGTCTGTATGTCTGTCCGTCCGTCGGTCTGTCCACTCACCACTGTCCAGATTGACACATTCAGTCAGTCCGGGTCCACTGCTTTAAGTCTGTCTGTATGTCTGTCCGTCCGTCGGTCTGTCCACTCACTGCTGTCCAGGTTGACACATTCGCTCAGTCCGGGTCCACTGCTTTCACTCTGTATGTCTGTCCGTCCGTCGGTTTGTCCACTCACCACTGTCCAGATTGTCACATTCGGTCAGTCCGGGTCCACTGCTTTCACTCTGTATGTCTGTCCGTCCGTCGGTTTGTCCACTCACCACTGTCCAGATTGTCACATTCGGTCAGTCCGGGTCCACTGCTTTCACTCTGTATGTCTGTCCGTCCGTCGGTCTGTCCACTCACCGCTGTCCAGGTTGACACATTCGGTCAGTCCTGGTCCACTGCTTCCAGTCTGTCTGTATGTCTGTCTGTCCATCGGTCTGTCCACTCACCGCTGTCCAGGTTGACACATTCAGTCAGTCCGGGTCCACTGCTTTCAGTCTGTCTGTATGTCTGTCTGTCCGTCGGTCTGTCCACTCACCGCTGTCCAGGTTGACACATTCGGTCAGTCCTGGTCCACTGCTTTCACTACTGTTTGTATCTGACGCGGTACTCCCCTGACTCAAGGTCATAAGGTCATCCACCAATCCCATCTGGTCATCACTGCTCACACTGAGAACCTGAATCTTCTGAAAAAGTACAAACATACATATATTGAAGGAAATTGTATAAAACAAACGCTAATCCATGTCAACATTTATTATGGTTTAACAAATATGATTGGTTCATTTCACTTCAAATAATATTTTGAAAGTAAACATTTTATTATTATTTAACACGATAAACTGGGTTGTGAGTTGTATATTTCTGATCAAAATATTGAGTTGCAAACTAAAGATAGAACTTGATATTTTTGTCCGGCAGCCAAGTCCCTTATTTAGCTCTAACCTGGACTTGGAGTATATAGTTTTTTTCTTTGCAGAATGTTATTGTCCAGACCGCCCACTTAAAGAATCCAGAGTGTGTGGAGGTGTCACCCTTGGGCAGTTTTAGTTATTCACGTTTTTTCAAAATGGCCGCTATTAGCCACAGTGGAAATGTAGCTTTTTCACTTTCTGCCCTAGAAATATGTATAATACCACTTTTCCAACTAAACTAAACACGAGAAACTGATTTCCGGCATTATTTTTTTATTCAGAAGCTTAATTCGGGCATAAATCCAAGATGGCCGCCACCGCTATATTGGCAATTCACATTTTGCATCATTAGAAGCATGTTTAGGTACATGGTACCGGTGTTGACGTCTGATTCATACCCCCGGCCAGTTCATCCCCACTGGCTCTCGACAAGGGGGGGGGGGGGGAACTGGCCGATGTGGGTTAACATCTGGTTCATACCCCCGGCCAATTCATCTCCCTGGCTCTCAGCTACTAGCATTTGCCATTGCTGATTATGAACATGATGACATCTATCATGACCCCAAACATGATTATTTGCATAAAATATATTATAACAAATGATAGAGTTCGTGTTTGAACAAATGATAGAAGAAGTTTAGCAGAAATATTGAGATAATATGTCGTCGCTGGTAAGTTAGGCTTTGAATTTATCAAATATTTTATTTATATAAACTAACGGTAGGTACACAATTGATCACTATAAAAAATAGCGAAGAGTTACAATTCTTCTGGGACAGGGGGATAGACTGGCCTGGAAGTGCAAACCAGTGAGATGCAAACAGTATTCAAAATACTGTGCTGTAAATGTCAGGTCACCTGTGATTGGCCAATAATACAGGGGGGATGAATACAATTTATACAGTATAAAATTTTCTAAGCCTACTTACCATGCTTACTGACTTTACCAAGGTCTCCAGAATATGGATGCCAATGTAACAATTCAGATTCAAAATAAGTGTGATAGTGTCGAATTTTTGGTATTGGTTCGTCAGTGTATGATGGCATCTGGTTGTAAACTTATGCATGCCTAACGCAGTAGGCAAACGCAGAGATGATAACTACTGTTGATCTGACCAGAACGGAACATGACAATCCATGATTGGATTGGGTCAGTAATGGATTGGTCAGCACAGGCAAAGGTCAGCCGAGCCATCAAGGCTGATGGACGGGCGACCGTCGCCAGGAAATGTATGTTAACTCAATGTGCCGATTATGATTATGTGTGATTAGATGTTAAATCAATGTCGTGATTATGATGATGTAAAGTTTATATAAGAGACGGACGTCGGTGAGGAGAGGAATGCGGGGAGTGATGCGGGCTTGGTACGAGGTTGAGGCGGGCCAGAGTGCTGTCACAGGCACGATGGTGCGCGCTCTGGTTTAGAACCAAGTGGTTTTATGTTCTCTGCCACGTTGGGTAGAGTCAACTGACTATGTAATGGTATCTGTATATTATATGTGGTCCACACAGTGAGGAGAAATAAACACGACGTTTTTCTAGAGAAGGACTTTGTTGAATGAGCCTTGGGTCTGAGATTGAAAACCAACTCTTCGCCGTCCGCCGTGTCGTGTTGGCGTCGGGATGGCGTCAAGGTTTGACGCCTCTTTTCATTGGCGAGCTTGCTAGAGGATCTGTGTGGACGACTTGACGTCAATATTTGACGTCTTAAGAGAGAGAAGACAGTGACAGAGAGGACAGTTTTTGTTTGGGCTGCTGATGTTACTGGCACTATGTTATAGTTGCGTCAGCGCCGGTGTTAGCGCTGGACCAGCAGGACAGTGATATGGCTTGTGACATTGATCTAGTTTGGCAGCGCTTCAGTGACAGCAGTGGCAGAAGGAAATTCGGACAATGTTAAAACCTGTAGGAGGACTGGAGTGGTGGACGGATAACGTCTGCTGCTGACGATGGTTGTGGACAAATTTTTATTCCCTGAAGGTTTCCTGAAATATTTTTCCTGCCAATAGTTACAAGGTATGTGACTTGAAATTTAAAATTGCTACTGAAGCCGTTGCTGGACCTTTAATTTAGAAGTGTAAACAGTGTATATAAACAGTATTATGGCAACGTCCACGTCAATTAAAGGGCGTCGCCCAGTGCCATGGAAAAAAGTAAAAACACGCAGGACAGTCCCAAATGCAGAGATCCATTTCAGAAGACATCTCTGCAACGTTGCCGATGATGACAGCCCAGTGGAGAGCAGAAGGGCTGATCAAAATCACATTTTGATCGCGGTGGTTGCCAGGGAGCTGCACGGTGATGTTCCGCTGACATTTTGGGTGCTGAACGGGTTCACCACACTCAAATACACTTACCCACACCTGTGTCGCAGCACAGTGAGGAGACTGATGGGAAAGTGCGTCGCTCAAGAATGCGTCATTGTTATCATAATAAGTGTCAGGTCGGGCAGTGAACGCCCTGTGGTCGACATGTAGTCGACGGCGTTCACATTGGTCCGATAATGCATACGAGTCGGGCAGTGAACGCCCTGTGGTCGACCTGTAGTCGACGGCGTTCACATCGGTCCGATAATGCATAGGAGTCTGTTAAATGCTCCTCGGACTGGACATGATTAAAAACAGTGATTAGCACATTATCTAAGTGAGTCGGATAAATGCCGACTTGTTTTCGGAAAAAGGTATGTGAAATGTTTGTGCTACACCTGATAATAATTACACCACCCACACCTCTAGTACGTCAGACCGCATATAACCGGATAACATGGTTCAATTTGCTCAGTAGTATGTAGCAAACTACTACATTATTCTGTTGAATTTTTGATCAAAATTGGAAGTAATTAGTAACAATGGTTTATCTGTCATGATTGATGACTAGACGGAAATTTTGAATTTGGTAATGAGTGATAATACGTTCACTGAATTGTTTTTCTATCAAATTGAACCCTTGGAAGGATTATGACGGTATTAAGAGGAAAAGTGGGCAAGGTTGGGATTGAAAATAAATATCAGAATTACCACTCATAATAATGTTAATGTTCGGGAACAAAGAATAGCGGAAATTGAGGCTACGATGGCCCTCCCCAGATTCTTCCCATAACATTAATGAAACGTGGTTGGTTGTTTAATAACCCTTGAATTCCACAGGAGGCATTTACGAGTCCAATGTCATATTTATCAAATATGCTGATTATAGAAAATGATACAACCCATTAAAATGAGGATAATGCTCATTTGATGTGTTGCATTTGAATATTTTAACAAAATTAGGTAATTTGTAGCTTATTCACTAGGAGGTGAGAATTGCGATAGCAGTTCACCACTCGCAGTGAATAGGAAGTAAATAAAATTGCAGAGCAATTAAAGGGTTAGTAAATTCTGATTGACGCGAAACCAGTGTCCCCAGTACAATGTGATACTGGCGGGTTTCGTGGGAAATGTGATTGCTCATAGTGAGAGCTCACAGGTTAATCAGAGTATGTTCGCCAAAGAGAGTGTACATGATTTTTGGCTCAACTGATCTGATTGCTACCAGCGCGAGGTGCGCAACTCTGGAGTTTGGGAGAATTCTCACAGGAAATATTGTTGTCAATACGACGCTGCTGGTGAAGCAGGAATTTAGCGAGTGGAGCTGTCATAACCTGGTCTCGCATGGTATCAACATGTATTGTGATAACCGAGAGACAGCAGACCTAACAAAGGTGTTCACAGTCCACGGAATCGCTAGTAAATATTATGTATATAATGTATCAGTACGGAACCGGTCCCACGTAAGTGACTGAGGACAAGTACAGAACCCCCGAAGCTGTAGCGGTTGATATGCGCAGCGAGGGGCAGGTTCGAACCCCACACATGCACAGCCAATGAGCTGATGGCTGGGTTTGAGTATATCATAGCATATGTGGCAAGATGACGCCTTCTCTGAAACCGACACATTTGTGTTAAACGGTGACATCACCTAACGACGGGATCAGTTAGTTGTTATAACGCTGCCCTGGTGACCGAGGTTTCTGCAGAGAGGTCGCCCTATGCCATGTGTTCATGTCATTGGTATATAAATGACGTGGGATTTTATGACATTGTTGTGGTTATCCACAAGACATTGTTAAACTATATTATGTATATCTCGAGAATTGCTGCTGAACGTTACCTGCAGGCATGCGCATGGACACTGGGGTGGTGTACCATCTGCAGGTCAACAGGGACAGCACTAGCTATTCTTAATAATCATTGATTGCATGCATTAATTAAACTATGCATTATTGTAAAACAAGAGCTCTTACAAACACGCACCCGGAATGGCAAACATTATAACAAATTGAGGACATAACCCTGAAAAATTAAATGCTCGGTTACCCAGCTGGACATTGGACGCACGGCCGTCGTTCCTCGTTCCGCTGGGCATTGCCGTTGTCTTTGTTGTCGCCGGTTGCTCTAGTCATTAGTTGTGCGTTCTTGCTATGGTGGACGTGCCATGCGTCAAAGTTGTGGAAGTTACGTTGTAAGCTTCAGTTGGAGGCGATAAAACTACAGCGGAAGATCGTTGGATCGCAATAACGCGACCAGAGAGGACATGAGAACAAGTGTAGTGAGGACAATCACGTAATATTGTGCGCTACTTATTTACGTAATGAATTATGGACATGTAGTCTACTATTACCGACATGAACAATTACCGTTACCAAGAGTATGTAATAATGACTTATTCCCATGTATGTCATTGTTGTGCTATTCAGTGTTGTGAAACTTGTTGTTACTTAAGAAATGTTCATCTTACTCACATAACGTGAACCACTGCTGTATGTCCATGCATAATTTTATCAGTGTTAGCTGGAGTTAAAAGAACCTGATCCGTTTTTTAACTTTGAGGGATAGGACTATGTAAACTTATGCATGCCTAACGCAGTAGGCAAACGCAGAGATGATAACTACTGTTGATCTGACCAGAACGGAACATGACAATCCATGATTGGATTGGGTCAGTAATGGATTGGTCAGCACAGGCAAAGGTCAGCCGAGCCATCAAGGCTGATGGACGGGCGACCGTCGCCAGGAAATGTATGTTAACTCAATGTGCCGATTATGATTATGTGTGATTAGATGTTAAATCAATGTCGTGATTATGATGATGTAAAGTTTATATAAGAGACGGACGTCGGTGAGGAGAGGAATGCGGGGAGTGATGCGGGCTTGGTACGAGGTTGAGGCGGGCCAGAGTGCTGTCACAGGCACGATGGTGCGCGCTCTGGTTTAGAACCAAGTGGTTTTATGTTCTCTGCCACGTTGGGTAGAGTCAACTGACTATGTAATGGTATCTGTATATTATATGTGGTCCACACAGTGAGGAGAAATAAACACGACGTTTTTCTAGAGAAGGACTTTGTTGAATGAGCCTTGGGTCTGAGATTGAAAACCAACTCTTCGCCGTCCGCCGTGTCGTGTTGGCGTCGGGATGGCGTCAAGGGTTGACGTCACTTTTCATGGTGATTGCATTATAACTAAATAATGGTTCGTAATATTACTGGATTTAGTGTCACCTTAAAAGTCACATGATAACTCTGGGCTAGGGAAATTTTCTTTTCTAGCTGGACACCGTTCTATATAGACGTATTTTTAAATATGTAATCAACGTCTGAATTGTATCAGAAGGTGGTGAATGACTACTTTTGTGCTAGATAACATAGACCGTGAGTACCGATACTGAAAGTCACTTTATTTCGTAACAGGTTTTAATTTACTTCCTGACAGTTCCATATTTAAAACTGACAAGTCATTCAACCTGCCGCCATGATGGATTGCAATTTAGAATTAGTCCGAAATCTATCGCTGATATTTATGGTTCAGTTTATAGTTCATTATTAACTCGTAGTTATATTATTACATATGCAGCAAGATGTAAGTAGCGTGTGCAATAATTTAATACTTTGATTTAAGAAATAATATGTGATTTAGTAAATAATTTTACTCAGCCACTGAGTAAAATATCTGAGTCTGAAGAGAGTAAATCCACGTACAATGTATGTAG
Organism: Flabesymbios commensalis; assembly: GCA_964017125.1. Lineage (NCBI taxonomy): Eukaryota > Metazoa > Annelida > Polychaeta > Terebellida > Flabelligeridae > Flabesymbios > Flabesymbios commensalis. Next base: position 2,551,631 of record OZ024914.1, read on the forward strand.
ATGAAGTTTGATCTGAATGTGTCGTTATTCTCGAGCAGGTAATGATTTATTCCTACGGGACATGTGTAATTTTACATGTCTGTGCTATAAATGTAGGATGAGCGTAATTCTTTAATTCTCAGCCGCTTTGGCCATATAGGCTCATGTATTTGCTAAAGAATGCTATCGCTTATAAACCATGTATTTAATATAATTTATATTACTTTTTGAACAGTAAGGAGATGTAGTGGTCAGGCATCGGCGGTACGCTGTAAACATGTGTTCGGGTTACTGCCAGGGTAAGAAGGATTATAAGTTCATTTATAATTTGTTTCATTGTGTTTTATATTTTTATTCAAGTTAACAAAGGATTTAGTCATTGATACATAATTAAAATGTGTTGGAATTGATGTATTATAAGTTGAAGGGTATAAAATGTTGTTACGGTAACACAGTAATTAATTGTACATATGTTGTCTGAATAATCGACAAATGAATAAAAAAGAATAATTAATATTCTGATTAATCTGTTAAATAAATTGACAGTACAGTGTTGATGACTACTAATTGAAGAAGTCATTTGTTTATTTTCTTTTTTTTTCATTGTCTGTGATACTTTTTATTTTTTACTTTTATATTTGTTATAACAGGGACAATTTTTGACCTTAATAAAATTGATGAAATGACCTTGAGTGTTGACCTCTTCTTGTACGCGGCTTGAGACTGGTAAAAGAGAACCACCGATAGGGCTGGCACATACTTCCGCCGGGCAACCCTATTACAAATGGCGCAGTCGACAGGATGTCTCAAGGACGCCGAGAGAAGAGGAACCACACAACATCACGTCACCATCAGCTTGGTCACACAAGGTACCGTTACTCAATTGTCCCATGGTTGTATTTGAGCTAGGCCGATATATCCATTTTTTTTTGGAAAAAAAAGGGAACATTTTGGTCAGCACTGACTTGGGCCATGACTAAGAGACATTCATAATAGTCATTTCTCAACTGCATTACCTAGTCTTCTACCTTTTGTAGTGTGAAACTGCATGAGTTTCTGCATGAACTGTATCTTCAACAGCTTGTAAAGTGAAACCGCATAGACTAGTTAGCGTATCTTCTAGTGCTTTGTGAACTGCTTTATATTTCTATCGCTTGTAGATTTGAACTAGTATTTCTATCGCTTGTAGAATAGAGCTTTAGACTAATGCTTGTAGTCTTGCAACAGGAACCAGTTAGTGTGCATAGCTTAGTATGTACTATTTTTGTGATTTATATTTTCACAAACACTTACTAATCCCGCATTATTGCTATAGTGCTGTTTTTTTTACTAATACCTGAATGTTTACATAGTATTATTATGCTGTGATGTTATATCAATTTGCCAGGACATAAATCATTGCTTTGGTAGATTGATAGCTAATATTTATAGCCTAGTAAAACTATAGAGTTTGAAAATCAGTTGTCCGTACATTGATTTAAATAGTGTTTCGGTAGATTAATTTAAGTACATGGTTTCAGAGTAAAATTTCAACATTTATTTTTGAAGTTGATAATGTTAATTCTACCAAAAATCATTTGATTTTGGTTATTTCATGTGACACCACAGGTCAAACTTGTATGTTCATCCGCATACTGGGGCACTGTGTCATGTTTGGATGCAAGAAAAACATGTGCTTGAGGTGTTATGATATGTAATGAATATTGATGTATATATACGTTACAGAGAGTGCATAGTAAATCTGTGTACTTGCTTCATGAGGGTAGTCTTAGATCCTAACTTTTCTTTTGCATGAGTCATATGCAGCTCTTAAGTCTTCAATCAGTTGAAATATGTAAAAGTACCAATTGTGCTGTCATCAAGCTAATTTTTCTAAATAGAATAAACCTTTACCGCTGAATTGCGTAGTACGCTAGGGAATAGCGGGTAATTGGGATTATTATTGGGTGTACCTTGGGTTACGCTTATATTGGGATTAAAAAAATTGCTTGTGGCAAATTAGTAGGTACTGTCCAGACGTCATGGCTATGTCTGGGGAGGAAGGCGAGGCTTTCCTTAAATTGTTTGAAGAAATGGGGGTCAAACCTAAATGCAAAACTAAAGAAGAGTTGCAGGATTGGATGGCGGAAATGGTAAAAACACAAACAGCACCAACTCAGTTAGATTCTAATCAGCTAGATAAGACAGTACAGTCTACTACTGTGCAGCAGTCAATTAAGCTTTCTGCTATTTTTTCGGGTGTCAAACCAGGAAAAGGTGAGTGCACATACGACCTATGGAAGTATGAGGTTGATTGTCTAGTTAAAGAAAATGTCTATAGCATGGAGAATAAAAAGCGTATGATTCGTGCCTCCCTAAGGGGTGAGGCAGCTCATGTCCTTAAGCGGTTAGGCCCTGATGCTTCTTTAGATTCTATACTTCAGAAAATTAATGATGTGTACGGTATGGTTGAGACAGGAGAGGAGACTCTTTCTGAGTTTTACTCTGCTCATCAACGGGAAGATGAGGACGTCTCATCATGGGGATGTCGTCTTGAAGACCTTTTAGATAGAGCAGTCCAGGGTAAGGTCCTTGTTGATACGGATAATAAAGATATGCTAAGAAAACGTTTTTGGGCCGGTTTGCAGCCTAGGCTTAAAGAAGCCTCCCATCACAAGTTTGATACCACTGCAGACTTTGACCGACTTCGTGTCCTTGTGCGAAGTATATAGCACGAGTACAAGGTGTTTGAACCACCTGTAACTAGTAAAAAGGTAGTCAAAATGGCTACTGTGGAAGCTCCCACAGAGATATCTGAGTTGAAGGGAATTGTCAAACAGCTCAGTTCTACGGTAAGTGAAATGAATAAACAGATAATTAGTATGCAACAAAATGTACCATCAGAAACAGGTAAAGCTCAGGGTAACTCCTTTAAAGGTAAGAGTATGAAAATTCCCTATTCAGCTCCAGCTGCTTGTTGGAACTGTGGTGATACTACGCACCTGAGATTCGAATGTCCGAAACGCCCAGAGTGTTTCAAGTGTAATAAGCGTGGTCATCTAAAAAAAAAAATTGCCGGTCAAACCGTCCATAGCTATCATTGAGGAGCAAATGGTAGCTATGGCACCACAAAGCTCCAAGTCAATACCAGATAATTTGCTTGGTGAGGTAAGTGAGGCTAGAGTAATGATAGAGGGAATAGATACAAGAGCCCTTATAGACACCGGTTCGATGGTATCAACAGTAAGTAGTGATTTCTACCGCCTCCGACTTTCACATATACCTTTAGAACCACTGACTAATTTGGTGAAAATTGAATGTGCCGATGGTGAAGCTTTGCCTTACTCAGGCTATGTAATCACCAACATTAAGCTTCACATGGAATGTAGCATTGAAGATAGTTTTCCTTTGCTTGTAGTGCCTAACACACCATTTAACAAGGAGGTTTCACTTCTTATTGGCACTAATATTCTAAGTCGTTTTAAGTCAGATTGTCAAGAAAAAGGTATAACTTTCCAAAATTTTCAAACACCCTGGAAGTCAGCTTTTAAGTGCTTAGCTTGGAGAGATAAAGAACTCAGGAGGAGAGATGGTAAGCTAGGACTAATAAAATGCTGTAGTACTAGAAAGGTAAGTATACCAGCAAAAAGCAGAGTTATTATCCCTTGTCGAGTTGTTAACGTACTCCAGGTAGGTAATTCCAGAGGAATGGTTACACGTACTAAGAAAAGTAGTCTACCAAGTACGATTGAGATCACTCCTCTTAGGGTTGACTGTGAGGGATTTAATGAAAGTTTTCCCTTTGACATCGAACTATTCAATGAGGATCTGAGGTCGGTCATAGTCCAGCCATCCTCACTTTTAGCTGAGCTGCAGCAAGTGAGCCTAGTAAGTGAAGAAGGTATCGGTAAAGGGCAAGTGAAATCTGGGAATATGGAATGCTACATAAATAAGGATGATTTTTTATCTCAGTTTGATTTAAAGGAAACTGAACTTAGCCCTGAACAGCAACAACAGGTAAATTCATTGTTGTGGGAGTTCAAGGACATATTTTCAGAGGGTGACTATGATATAGGGAATACAGATCTTACTAAACATCAGATTAAATTAAGTGATGAGATACCGTTCAAAGAGCGACACCGCAGAGTCCCACCTGCCCTGTATCAGGAGGTGAAGGACCATCTGCTTAACCTTAAAAAGACTGGAATCATACAAGACTCGTCTAGTCCGTGGGCTTCTCCCGTAGTCTTAGTGCGTAAAAAGAATGGTGAACTCCGCCTATGTGTGGATTATAGGCAACTGAATAAGAGAACCATCAAGGATTCTTATGCCTTACCACGCATAGATGAGTTAATGGACCATTTCTCAGGGTGTAAGTATTTTTCCAGTCTGGACCTGCGTAGTGGTTACTACCAGGTGGAGATAGAAGAGACCGACAAGGAGAAAACAGCTTTTACAGTGGGCACCAATGGCTTCTATGAGTTCATAAGAATGCCATTTGGTCTGTCTAATTCTCCAGCGACATTCCAGAGATTGATGGCACAGTGTATGGGTGATCTTTATATGAAAATATGTTTTGCCTTTTTGGATGACATTAATGTCCCAGGTAAAAATTTTGAAGAATGTTTAGATAGGCTCACGCAGGTTTTTCAAAAACTGCGAGTGCATAATCTAAAACTGAATGGCAAGAAATGTCACTTTTTCAAAACAAAATTACTTTACTGTGGCCATATAATCTCTGAAATGGGCATAGAAACAGACCCTGACAAGATAGCTAAAGTAGCAAATTGGCCAGTGCCATCTAATGCTAAGGCAGTTAGAGAGTTCCTAGGTTTCGCTGGGTACTATAGGCGGTTCGTTTCTAATTTTGCCCAGATGGCAAAACCACTATATGCATTGATAGGTGGAGCACAAGGTAAGAAAGGTAATAAAAAGTCTCGTGTCTCACCCCCACCATGGGTTTGGGGTAAAACAGAACAGGATGCTTTTGAAGCTATAAAGACCACTCTAACGTCTCCGCCTTTATTAGCTTATGCACATTATGACATGCCGTTTATCCTCCATACCGATGCCAGTGGCAACGGTCTTGGTGCAGTGCTGTCACAAATGCAGGATGGTACTGAGCATGTAATTGCTTATGCCAGTAGAGGCCTTTCCAAGGCAGAAAAGAATTATTCTGCGCATAAATTAGAGTTTTTAGCCTTGAAATGGGCTGTCACAGAAAAGTTCACTGATTATTTGTATGGTGCGAAGCACCAGAGTATTGTCCTGACGGATAACAACCCACTGACTTATGTTTTAACAAGCGCTAAACTAGATGCAACTGGCCACCGCTGGCTAGCTGCCTTAGCAGCTTATGACCTTGTAATAAAATACAGACCAGGTAAACATAATAGTAATGCTGATGCACTATCGCGGTTACCAGATAGAAATGATGAGGAAAGACAGGAAATAGATAGTGAGACCATAAGAGCAATAACTTGTGGTTTAGCTGGTTTACCCCTGGTGGAATCACTCAGTATCTCTGCTGAATTACAGCTAGATATTGGACTTGATAACGATGATTTTGTGGGTAATATCAGGGAAACTAGAAAGTGCCAAGCCGAAGATCAAAACATTAATACAATTCTTAAGATGATTAGGGAAAGCAAAATTCCAAATCTCCACTCGATGAGACCTGGAACAGAGCTGTACCAACTGTGTAAAAATTTCGATAAACTCAAAATTAAGCGAGGTTTGTTGGGTAGAGTGACATATGTAGATGGAGAAGACAGATGGCAAGTGGTTCTCCCAAAATCTCTTAGAAAACACGTCTTAGACAGTCTCCATAATCAGGCAGGCCATCAGTGCAGAGACCGGACTCTTAGTCTTGTCCAAGGGTATGTGGCGTGACATTGATGTTAAGATTAAAACATGTGAACGCTGTATTAAGACAAGGGGAAATACAAACATTAAAGCGCCCCTGGTGAGTATTACTACTTCACAACCGCTAGAACTAGTGTGCATAGATTTCCTATCATTAGAACCGTCCAAGGGAGGATTCGAAAATGTCCTAGTAATTACGGATCATTTTACGCGTTATGCGTTAGCAATCCCCACCAAAGATCAGAGTGCTAGGACCACTGCTGAAACACTATTCAATGGGTTCATAGTGCATTATGGTATACCGATGACCTTGTTTAGTGACCAAGGTCAGAACTTCAATGGGAAGGTCATTAACGAGCTATGTCGTATAATGGGCATGAAGAAATCGCGCACGACTATTTACCATCCATCTGGGAATGGTATGTGTGAAAGGTTGAATAGAACCATCATGAATATGCTCGGAACCCTTGATTCTGACCAAAAGAAGGATTGGAAGAGGCATATAGGTGCAATGGTCCATGCTTATAATGCGACACGGCACACATCCACAGGCCACTCGCCTTTCTATTTAATGTTTGGTCGCCAAGCTCGTCTTCCAGTAGATTTACTTTTTGAGGATCCAGAAAATGAAGGTAAGAGTTATGGGAAGTATGTCTCAGAGTTAAGAGATAGAATCAAGAAAGCCTATAACCTTGCGTTTGAGTCCGCTCGTAAAAGTCAGGTAAGGCAGAAACAAAATTATGACATCAGGGCTCGTGCTGCGGTTCTCGAGGCAGGAGACCGTGTACTGGTAAAGATTCTGGCCTTCGAGGGTAGGCACAAATTAGCTAACAAGTGGGAAGATGGTGTGTATACAGTTCTGGAACAACCAAATAAAGATGTTCCTGTATATAACGTCCAATTGGAGGACAGAACTGGCCCTAAGAGAAAGTTACACCGTAATCACCTCTTACCTGTTAATCACCTACCAATTGAAACCACACCACCACCAGTAGCTGCCCCTCGGAAACGGTTACCACCTAAACCGGCTCCAAGAAAAGCAGTAGTGAGTCTGATAGTGATGTCGAACAGATTGTCGACATGTCGACAAGTAAATAACGATGAGGTTCACTCCGCTAGTGAAGTTTCAGAGGTGTTATCAGATAATGCATCTGCTAGTGAAGTTTCAGAGGTATTATCCAGTGATGTATCTAATAGCTCTGAGGAGGAAACATCAGTGGGAACCTCCAGTGGTCAGGAAAACGATCCTGTAGATATTGCCCCTGCAGCACCCAAACCCCCAGATGTTCCTCGTAGGTCTGGACGACAGTGCAAGCTGCCTATTAGGCTGCGAGATGACTATGTCATGTATCGACAGGCTGTTAAGGACAGTCAGAGTGTTAATGAAAACATTGTTGGTAAACAGCAGCAACCTATAAAGTCAGACTGGGCCCAGCGAGCTAGTTTTCTCGCCAGTATTTCCAGCAGTGTCATTTTTCAGGGCAGGGCTGAGCATCTGTCACAAGCAATTTTAGAAATTGTCACTAAACATCAACGTATTTTTTTTCTAATAGTAATGTCGGGACGACATTTATTTTAGAGGGGAAGTATGTGATAGTGTCGAATTTTTGGTATTGGTTCGTCAGTGTATGATGGCAGAGCCATCTGGTGATTGCATTATAACTAAATAATGGTTCGTAATATTACTGGATTTAGTGTCACCTTAAAAGGTCACATGATAACTCTGGGCTAGGGAAATTTTCTTTTCTAGCTGGACACCGTTCTATATAGACGTATTTTTAAATATGTAATCAACGTCTGAATTGTATCAGAAGGTGGTGAATGACTACTTTTGTGCTAGATAAAATAGACCGTGAGTACCGATACTGAAAGTCACTTTATTTCGTGACAGGTTTTAATTTACTTCCTGACAGTTCCATATTTAAAACTGACAAGTCATTCAACCTGCCGCCATGATGGATTGCAATTTAGAATTAGTCCGAAATCTATCGCTGATATTGCTGGTTCAGTTTATAGTTCATTATTATCTCGTAGTTATATTATTACATATGCAGCAAGATGTAAGTAGCGTGTGCAATAATTTAATACTTTGATTTAAGAAATAATATGTGATTTAGTAAATAATTTTACTCAGCCACTGAGTAAAATGTCTGAGTCTGAAGAGAGTAAATCCACGTACAATGTATGTAGATGAAGTTTGATCTGAATGTGTCGTTATTCTCGAGCAGGTAATGATTTATTCCTACGGGACATGTGTAATTTTACATGTCTGTGCTATAAATGTAGGATGAGCGTAATTCTTTAATTCTCAGCCGCTTTGGCCATATAGGCTCATGTATTTGCTAAAGAATGATATCGCTTATAAACCATGTATTTAATATAATTTATATTACTTTTTGAACAGTAAGGAGATGTAGTGGTCGGGCATCGGCGGTACGCTGTAAACATGTGTTCGGGTTACTGCCAGGGTAAGAGGGATTATAAGTTCATTTATAATTTGTTTCATTGTGTTTTATATTTTTATTCAAGTTAACAAAGGATTTAGTCATTGATACATAATTAAAATGTGTTGGAATTGATGTATTATAAGTTGAAGGGTATAAAATGTTGTTACGGTAACACAGTAATTAATTGTACATATGTTGTCTGAATAATCGACAAGTGAATAAAAGAGAATAATTAATATTCTGATTAATCTGTTAAATAAATTGACAGTACAGTGTTGATGACTACTAATTGAAGAAGTCATTTGTTTATTTTCATTTTTTTTCATTGTCTGTGATACTTTTTATTTTTTACTTTTATATTTGTTATAACAGGGACAATTTTTGACCTTAATAAAATTGATGAAATGACCTTGAGTGTTGACCTCTTCTTGTACGCGGCTTGAGACTGGTAAAAGAGAACCACCGATAGGGCTGGCACATACTTCCGCCGGGCAACCCTATTACATAAGCATAAAGGAGAGTTTTCAACAAGGATTTTAGATGACTCTAAAGACCGGTTTGCTTCACAAAAAAAAAGGCAACTATGTTTTCACTCAATCACAGCCCACATCACCAGTAATATAATATCAGTATATGATAAAAACTTAGATAGAGCTGTATAAATTGGCATAACATTCATGCATATATTTAAAGCTAATTGGCCTGAAGGTTTTCTCGATCGAATCACCAAGCAAATTGTAACATTTACTTGGGTTGGAAAACCGTTGAAACTTGGTACTGAAACGGTGTATGACCCTGAAATAATTTATAGGCGGCTTCTTGGGCATCAATCACGTCCCAGAATTATCAATATTAATGATATATTGATACACCGACTGGATCCATTTGCAACCGCTATGTTTGACACTCCATTTGAAACGAAGATAACTAAATCAAAGTGTGACCTTAACAACTTCAGGTAGACATATGTCGTAGAACTGTGAATGCCACTAGCTTGGTGGTCGACGGTTCAGACGTGATGTGGACAATAGCTTGGCCTACTAAATGAACTGTCGATGACTTCACTACAAAATGTAAGTCATTTCTTTCTACTAAGCTCATTTCCGTCAATGTGTATAAGTATCTAATATTCGATAAATGAAAAAACTTCAGCTTGAATGGAAATGCAAGATTATGCGGTCCACAAACTGGCTAGCAATGCACTTCTTTCTGCTCAAAAAGTGGTCCTCACGGTTATTGAAAATTTAGTAAAAACTAATCAGAACCACCATCAAAATACGTTGAAGAGGATAAAGTTTTCCATGGCCTGTACACATCGACACACCAACTTGTAATCACTGGTGATGATAATGTGCCAACAGAAAGTAGCCATGATGCTATAACAGATTTAAGCACCTCGCACGAAGAATCAGAACATTGTTATCAGACACTTGCTGCTGAGAAGGAGGTTGGTCATGGGGTAAGTAGTGTTGTCTCAAATGACACAGGTGTTTTTATTTTGCTTCTGTGCCATTTTACACAGAGGAGAAATTCTCAACTGAGATGTCATGGAATCTCCGATTGGCCCTGAGACTCGCAAAATCATACATATAAAAGTTGAGAAGTACAGCAAATTGTACATGCTAATTATATTGGTCGGCATGTCATATCAGTGTACAATAATGTACAGTTACCCGTTGGTATGACGTGGGAAAGGTAACTGCACTGAAGATAAATACGTGTTCAAGCTGGTTATTCATTTTGTCGCATATATCTGTGACCAAACTCGTTAAATCACAGAATGTTTGAATAAACAACTACATTTTTGTAGCATGTTATGGTCAGTCACAATACTCTGCCATGACTGAAGGTAGGCAGAATCAGTGGGCTGGCAAGCAGGCACCTGACCACTGCCCCATAACTGTGCTCATTGCCTCCAACAACCGAAGCCTTTACAGAAAAACGTTAAAACAGCACATCTACAGGTACAGCTTTGAAAATGTGCTGTAAAATCCCCTCCTAATTTTGACTCAAATGACTTTGGCTTGCAAAATGGTTTTGGGCGGTTTCCCAGCGGCATACCCTGGTTCCTCCGCTCGACAACGGTGCAAAGGCAGCTCCCGCATCTGCACAGGCACTAGTGTTGGCCGTAGTAAGGCCTTAAGTTATCGGCAGTAGAGTGTTTGACATTAGGTCTTTCAAGTGGGATTAATGGAGTTACCCTCAGCTATTGCTACACTGGGATTATCATACCCGAGGATAGCGGATCTGTGTTTTGTATAGCTAAACCCAAGTCTCCGACCGTCTGGGCATATCTGGGGGTAAATCATCTAGACATGCCCAGAACCCCTTATCGGGCGAGTGAAGGAAACCACTCTCAATAACCCACCATCCTCTATCACCCCACCCTCACATCATCATCTGTACATCATTTATCTCATCAATGGACTGCACTGGTTTTAGTGTATTACAATGTCACTTAAATGACATTTAAAATTGGTGTCGAAAAGTAACGTTAAGCATTATTCTGCTTCTACTGCTACTGTACTGTGGCCGGATACATTAAGTAGTCAGGTTGACCATCTATCTGTCTGTACGGCCATCTCCAATTCCTCCTGTCAGTTCGTGGAAATTTAGCTCTGCAGCTGTCGGCACCTTTTTAGTTCTTCAAGTAAATTTATGATACTTGGTGATTTTAATGTACATATAGGCCTACAATTTAAGATGTTCATGACAACTGATGTCAAAATGTATAAACAGTCATTACAGATTGATGATAATTATATTTTATACAGCACTACCTATGTGTTTCATTTATATATAAATAGGGTAGTCTATATGGTGTATACAGTTGCAGTTGCCTGTATGTCGTTGCTGCAGTAAATATTTTTCTACTAATATTATTTCTGTTATTACGTTTTTGTTTTGATCTTGCTCTCATAATGTTTATTATATATGATCTCGCTTAATCCACGTACAAAATTAATCCACAGACCCAGTCAGCAATATAGTTTCACACTTGTTTCTGTTCAAAATGTACTTTAGTGGTTGAGTATATTGGCGGCCATCTTGAATTTATGCACGACGGCGACATCTAAATTAAAAAAAAATAATGCCGGAAATGAGTTTCTCGTGGTCAATTTATTTAGAGAAGTGGTAATATACATATTTCTAGGCCAAAAAGTGAAAAAGTTATATTTCCACTATGGCTCTTGGCGGCCATTTTGAAAAACGTGAATAACTAAAATTGCCCAAGGGTGACACCTCCACACCCTCGGGAATCTTCAAACAGGGGATCTGGGCAGCAGTATTCTGCAAAGAAAAAAACTATATACTCCAAGTCCAGGTATACCACCACGGCTGCCGGACTATTTCGAGATATGAACTGAAGATATAGTAAGTTGTGAATTATATCAAGTTAAGGAATTAATATATTGAATTGTTAATCAAAACATTCAGTTGATTTTGAAAATATCCACAGGGTTTTCGCCAGGAATGTTTGAGTGTGGGGGTCCATAAGGGGTGGGGGGGGGGGGAAGTCTGGGTGTTCCCTCGGCCTAGGAGAAAAAAATCAAGATTTCAACATTTTAGTGCTTTGAACAGCTTAAAATGTCTTATTCTTACTGAAATGAGAGCACAATCAGGAATATATTTTTATTTCCCTTGCCAACAAGGAGGTGATATCCCATTTTGTTACCGAGAGGGTGGAGTTAAGGACCCCCCCCTCCCCCTCCCTACCCTGGCGGGAACCCTGATGTTAGACCATTTTAGCTCTGGTGTCTAGAGCTTCTCACTTTGTTCAAGTTTAGACGTAGGCTGATATCAGAATTAGCATTGCAAGACGAATATCTATACTTTGATGACGATGACGGCGCTGTAACATTCGTAAGGCATTAAACACTTAAGACATTGAACACCAGGTAGGATTTAGGGTTGGCTGTGACCATGGTTTCGTGTATGATTGTGATTGATGCACACCCATGAATGAATGAATGAATTAATTAATTAATTAATTAATTAATTTATTAATTAATTAATTAATTAATTAATTCATTAATGAATGAATGAATGAATGAATGAATGAATGAATGAATGAATGAATGAATGAATGTATGTATGTATGTATGTATGTATGTATGTATGTATGAATGAATGAATGAATGAATGAATGAATGAATGAATGAATGAATGAATGAATGAATGAATGAATGAATGGATGAATGAATGAATGAATGAATGAATGAATGAATGAATGAATGAATGAATGAATGAATGAATGAATGAATGAATGAGTGAATGAATTAATGAATGAATGTATTAATTAATTAATTAATTAATTAATTAATTAATTAATTAATGAGGTTTTAACCCTTTAAGCCCCCACGATGCATTAAAGCATCATTTTACATCCCTGAAAACATACCTAATTTTCCTAAGACTGAGGGTGTTAGACCGAAAATTTCCATGAAACTTGTTTAACACTACGTGGTAATTTTCTTTAATTTTTAAACCACATCAAGTCATCTTCATTCACTAGAAGTCGAGAATTGCGGCAGCAATTCGCGGCTTGTAGTGGATGATGATGACTATGGTAAATTCGGGATTGAAAGGGTCAAGCCACCTTTCTGCACATATAAGCTCAATTGAGCCAGCACCTCCCGAGGATGATAAGATGACACTGCCCTGGCGGTCTGAGACCCAGCACGCTACCTCTAGGTCATGGAGGCTCCCCACAATATTGAATCTTTACAAGTGAGTGGAGAAAATGTTTCTTCTCTGAAATTTGAAAGGCCAGAGTGGGGTTCGAACCCGCGATCTCCGACTTTCCAAGCAGGCATCTTTAACCACTGCACCAGGGTCCCCGCCCTCCCTGTATTGTTGTGGACAATGAAAACCAACATAATTATGCCTGAATAGCTCAGTATTACTGACTGAGTAAAAGAACCGAATGTTACTTTATTTTCTGGCAATATCGCGACTGGGGGGGGGGGGGGGGTTAAAAACGAGACTAAGCCTTTCTGGTTAGCTGGAAAAACAGTCAAGTGAACATACAACAGTGTATATATGTTAAATTGGAAATATTGATTATACAACGATTTTTAAATTTTAATATAAACTACATCATCGGTTTGCATTAGATGAAGCAGTGTGCACGATTATTTTTTGTTACGGATTTAGGTACGGATTTAAAATCAGTAGGCTTCTCAAGGTCATACATATTTTTGCATGAGTAAGTCATTCTACACGTTCCGTTACAATTGACCTTCTATATCTATATGAATGATCTTTATCCTAGAAATTGTCATTAATGATTTTTATTCATTCAGGGCATTTCACAAAATGCTAAGAGAAATGCAATGTCTTTATGTATTTTTTACCCGACAAAAACAAGACATTGGTTCAATATTAGCGTTATGTTGGCACACCATCCACGACGCTGAGCCAACATTAACCTGGCACTTGTAAACGTCTTGTGTTTACTGGGTATGGTTACCTTAAGGCTGTCAAGGGAGATGGTTTTGGTGGCTTTTTCCAGCTGCCTCACGATAGGAGTGGCACAGCGTGTAGTGATCACAGTGACTTCAAGCTGAGACCAATAACCTGCCGTCTGTAACAAGTAATATCATGAGCGGATTGAAAATATATTGTGCCTGTCTAGTAGTGAACAACGTGATATAATACTTGCATAAGGCTTTGTGCCTGTCTAATTAACAACGTGATGACATACTTGCATGAGGCTTTGTGCCTGTCTAGTGAATAAAAGATGGCATACTTGCACAAGGCTTTGTGCCTGTCTAGTTAACAAAGTGATGGCATACTTGCACGAGGCTTTGTGCCTGTCTAGTGAATAAAGTGATGACATATTTGCATAAGGCGTTGTGTCTGTCTAGAACAAAGTCATGACATACTTGTATAAGGCTTTGTGCCTGTCTAGTGAATAAAGTGATGACATATTTGCATAAGGCGTTGTGTCTGTCTAGAACAAAGTGATGGCATACTTGCATGAGGTTTTGTGCCTGTCCACTTAACAAAGTGATGTCATACTTGCATTAGGTTTTGTGCCTGTTTAGTTAACAAAGTCACGACATACTTGCATAAGGCTTTGTGCCTGTCTAATGAAAATAGTGAGACATACTTGCATAAGGTTTTGTGTCTGTCTAATAAAAATAGTGATGACATACTTGCATAAGGTTTTGTGTCTGTCTAATAAAACTAGTAATGACATACTTGCATAAGGCCTTGTGCCTGTATAATAAAAATAGTGATGACATACTTGCATAAGGCTTTGTGCCTGTCTGATAAAAATAGTGATGACATACTTGCATAAGGCTTTGTGCCTGTCTAATAAAACTAGTGATAACATACTTGCATAAGGTTTTGTGTCTGTCTAATAAAAATAGTAATGACATACTTGCATAAGGCCTTGTGCCTGTATAATAAAAATAGTGATGACATACTTGCATAAGGCTTTGTGCCTGTTTAATAAAAATAGTGATGACATACTTGAATGAGGTTTTGGGCCTGTCTAGTTAACAAAGTTATCACATACTTGCATGAGGCTTTGTGCCTGTCTAGTGAACATCCCCACTGCGTCCATCAGGCCTTGTCCCACACAGCTTAATGTGGCAGAGCCTGTATAATCCTCACTGCACTCTAGCTGCAGCTGCTGCAGTGCAGACTGCAGCCTAGCGAAGTTACTGCGCACATGTTGAAGTGGGAACAAAACCTGGTAAACAAGACAACAAAACATGAATCTATTAGGACACACTATATAATTAACATGAGCCTAAGGATAGACTCGTGATTTTCGTAGATCTACCATTCAGAACTTTCATATATAGGCTACAGCCGTGTGAGTGGCAAAAAAATAATTTTAGACACTAGATATATCGAAAAACAAGATGGCGGTCATTAGACAAACAAAATGGCCATGGGAGTGCCATGCAAACCCAGGACTTTGATTCCATGTTGGTAGACTTGACATGGTGGTGTAATCATAAATAAATGGAAACCAAGAGAGCAGCCTGAAGGCAAACAAAATGGCTGTCGCAGAACCACGGATGAACAAAAAATATTCTATAACATGAAAGCTTTCACGTAAAATGTTTCAATAGTACAGGTGAAGCTATAATGTCATAACGTTCGGAGCTACATAAAAAATTTCATCACCTATAGTTTATACAATATGATTAAAAAAGGTGTGTTAAACATCCTCCATAATAAAATGACGTATCCCATTTTAAGATGGCGATATTTCCAGCTGACTGATTTTTTTCTAGTTGTCATTTTATTCACCTATTATCGTCCACCATTTAGCGATGTTTTTTATGGATTTACAGACCTATGCAGAGGACAGATATATGTATTGTAAAAGGTGCTGATTTAGAATATACAAAAAAATCATGAGGAATGATGTTGAATAGCAGTTTCTTTATCAAAACGAACAGAAATTAAAGTAAGAAGTAAAATAAATCATGAGAATATAAGAGTCAACTAGACTATCAGATAAAACTAATTCCTGAAAGGAATGTATTAAAATTATTATTATTGCTTGGCTTTTTTTAGGTGTAAATTTAATGTTCTTCACAATTACTCATCTAGCGTCAAAATTATGATATGCCCAACTATCAAACTATAGCTTCAGGTGTAACATTGAATCTAAACAGCTAACACAAATGTAGCTTTAATTGAGATAGATACACGAGTTTGGTGTTTACAAGAGTTTTCAGGTATCATATGGCTGAGATCGTGGTATTAAAAAAAATGTTGATGTTCGCTAGATATACATGTTAGGAGACTATTTACTTGATCTGGGTCAAATGAAATATAATAGTGTTTTTTGCATAAATGGCAACCATCTTGTTGTGTTACCGCGATCCACAATTGACTAAATAATAGTTTAATTTGCCAAATTCAAGTCGAAATGTATATGATTATCTCAGATTGGAGAGATATTTAATTCTTCAAAACTAGTTATATAAGGTCATTAAAACATATAAAAACAAAAGGCCTACTATAGCCCAGTAGGTCTATAGTAGACATCAGTGCTCTATGCAGCTCGGGCCAAATAGCCTTGTATTCGAGGCTAGTGCTACTAGTTGCCTGAATTTACCATTATCATCTTGATCCACTACTAGCCGTGAATTGCTATCGCAATTCTCGACTTGTAGTGGATGACGATGATTTGATGTGGTTTAAAAATTAAAGAAAATTGCTATGTATTGGTAAACCAGTTTCATGGAAATTTTTGTTCTCAAACCCCTAGTTGTAGGGAAATTAAATCTGTTTCCAGGGATGTAAAAAGATCCTTTAATGCATCGTGAGGACTTAAAGGGTTAAGATATTCAAATACTAATGACAAAATATGACGTAAGCTTATGAATACCTTAGGCATGCTGGAAACTGTGAAAAGTCCAAAGAAAGGGACACGGCATGGCCCTGACATGGAGCAGACGATGGCGAAGAACTGCTCCAGAGCCTGGCTGATGTTATGTCCTGTCTGAGCGTCCATACGACCATGAAGGTCCACCAGTATCAAGTGGGCTGAAAATAAATATATAAAATAGTTACTTTATTAAAAAGCGATCCACTTGATAAATGAAATGAATGGGGTCTTAGGCCACCTTTGTGCACAAATAGGCTAAACTGGGCCAGGAGAACATCCTGAGGATGGTGATATAAATGAGATGACAGTTAGACAGAAATTCCGTCTCTAGCGTGCTGTCAGTGAAAAGCCATGCGAGGACTCTTGCACAGGTTAGATGACAGTGCCCTCCAGACACAGGGTTCGAAATTCGAGCCCTGGTGGTCTGAGACCGAGCACATTACCCCCTGGTCACGGAGGCTCCCCACAATATTGAATTTTTACAGGTGAGCAGGGAAGAAACATTTTGTTTCTTTGATACTTGGAGGCTAGAGTGGGGTTCAAACTCGTGATCTACGACTTCCCAAGCAGTCTCTATATCTAGCCTAACTGGTAAGTGCGAAGCACAAAAATTAAAAAAACTTTTGCAGTTCACTTCTAGTCTATGGATATGTTTACATCATATGGTCATATTAAGTAGCCAAAATAAAATCACTGATTTTTTGATGATTTTAGACATGGGCTACATGGATTCCTTCAAACAAACACGACGCTTTTGACGACGGGATTGATTACATGAGATAACTATGACGTTATCAATTAAACTGGTCTCGGCAAGAGTGCAGCAGCAATTTATTGCGGTAATCAATGGGTTACATGGCGACGGAGAGGTGTTAAAGGGTAATGGTGATAAATTCAAGGCGAAGAAGGGTCGTCAAAGGGCGACGAAAAGGCTTTTAATTACAATGAAAAGGTGTTAAACTAAAAGTGATTCCAGGGCGAATAAGAGGCGCTTAAGGGCAATGAAAAGGCCTTAAATTGCATCAAAGAGGTGTTAAACTAAAAGCCCCACGAAACGCATAAAGGACGATCTAAGCTAGATATTATATGTTCTTCAAAGTTTAGCATATACGCCGAAAATCATATTTGACCTTGAAATTGACCTTTTGACCTTGAGGGTGACCTCAAATGACCAAGATAATCGAAGAAATGGATTTTGCAGTCAAAATCACACGAAAAAGAGGTATTACACATTATTAGTTAAAAATCATATTTTCCTTCACTTGACCTTGAAATTGACCTTTTCACCTTTAATATGACCTTGAAGATGACCTTTAATCGTCATAATAGTGCAAAAAATAGTTTATTTAATCAAAATGACACGAAAAAGGGGTTAACATCACACGAAAAAAAGACCTATTACATTTCTTCCAATTTTTCTTTCTTAAAATTAATGTTTTTTTACATTTTGAACTTAAGACCTTGAAGATGACTTTTAATCACCGAAATAATACCATAAATGGATTTTCCAGTCAAAATCCCATAAAAAAGAGGTATTACACATGTTCCTAGCGTTAGGCCTAGACTTGTTAAAAATGATATTTTCGCTCACTTGACCTTGACCTTGAAGATGACCTTGATTAATCAAAAATAATCAAAAGAAATGGATTGCCCAGTCAAAATCACATGAAAATGAGGTATTAGGCCTACACTTGTTCCTAGCTTCATTTGTTGAAAAAATCATATTTGACCTTGAATATACAAAAATGCTCAAGCTTTTCAAGCTGGCACTCATCGGATTTAAATTCAGCACAAAAAAAGCTATAAGAAACATTAAAAAAAAACATTGTAGCCTATATGTAACAAAACAAGGTTAGGTCACTTTTATACCCTGGGCCTAGCTGGGACTAGTAATAGGCCTACAGGCTACACTGTTATTTGCACAAATTGCATTAGTCTAGGCCTATATCACAGAACATACATTATATATTTGAGATTCAAATGTTGTTTTATGCAGTAGTCTAAATCTATTTTTTGTTATAAATTCAACCGATCAATGATGAATCAATAAATCAATTTGCCTAAGTCTAAGACCTTTATGATGATTTCATCACTTTGATTTTGAGTCCCTGGTTCAGGCCCAATTAGGGGATGTTCAACAATTACTTGTACGTAACGCTTTTTCTAGTGTTTTTACCCCCAAACACAGCCCCCCCTCCGTCCGTGCCGTTTTTTACCGTTGTGTTGATTTCGACTAGGACCCTAACGCTTTCATTAGACGCTACCTGGCACGTAATAAATTATTTTTGTAAATTATACAAAAATATTTCAACGTTGTAATAATAATATTGAGTTAAATGTCATGCAAATAATGAATAAAAAACCTGGCTGTCTGGAAAATGCTGAACGTTCCATCCCTCTCTTGTTCCAAGCTGCTTAGGGTCTAGGCTATCCACATTCTATAAACTAGTAATAAGCATACAATTTACATAAGGCCAGCATGCCAGTCACATTTAGACTAGTTAGAAAGAGGTAATTTTGACAATCAAGTCATGTATACCCAAAGTCACATTAAAGGGACTGGCCCAGGCTAAAATCATCAAAAAATCGGTGATTTTATTTCGGGTTCTTAATATGCCCATATGATGTAAACATGTACATAGACTAAGTTAGAACTGCAATTTTTTATAATTTTTGTGCTGCGCATTCACCAGTTAGGCTAGATATAGAGACGAAATTCCTGATTTCTAATTATTGACAACCATGTCAAAAATAGGAAATGCGTGAATTTCGTCTCTATATCTAGTCTAACTGATGAATGGGTCAGAGTGCTCGTATCCTCCCTACACATGTTAAAGAGGGAGACATACGAGGTTCTATATTCTCGTAAGTGGCAGGCCAAGGTCACGAGAATTACGTGATCTCGTATCTTTTTAGCTTGATAAAACGGGGCACCAATTGAAAAAAATAGTTTGTCGCCACAAAAGTTAGAAAAAAAAAGTTTGTTGAAAATGTGAGCAGAAAAAAAAAGTTTGTTATCGAAATTGATGAAAAATATGTTGACAAGAAAAAACACCAAATGGTAACGTACATAGGCCTAATAGGGAAAGCATACGACAAAAAATTACTTCGACATAACATTTGCAAGCAACAAAAAACAAAAGTTAGACCACTTGACATGTGGTAAATGTCAATTTATGACGCTCCTCTATAACATGTATAAGCTCATTGACTTGATTTCGGCTAATTCTCAGAATTGCGTTACATGTAAAATGGTCTAACTTTTGAAATACTAAATGGAATTTCGCGAAATTTTGGGTTGTTGCCAAATAACTATTTTATAATAGGTCTAACAGTTAGATTACCCTGATTACATCGCAAGGCTCTGACACAGTGACCTCCATTTTTTAATATAGGCCTAATAGTTCTAATAGGATGAAAAGTTTAAGCCTGCTGAAAATGGCCTAGTTTTTGTAGGCACTTGAAATATTCGGATCAATTTCATGGCATCCGAGTTTTTTGGTAGGCAGCGCGAGTGTCGTTTTTACACAGCTGGCTGTGGAAACAAAATGGTGGTCATACCGGGTAGGCCTACAGTTAGATAATAATGGTCGAAAAATTTCGTGACAATCGCTTGAGAATTGACTGACTGGATACCAAAAAGCTAACTTTCATTTTGGACCATCCTCCACCGTCGGACAGACTATAGACACATAATCTAGAGACAGATCTATAGGCTATTATAGTGGTTCTCAATATGCAATATAGTAGGATCAGTAGGCCTATATAGGCCCCCTATAGGCTAATAGGCCTATTAGGGCCTACCACAAGCTCTGGTCCTACCACTCATAGGGTCTACATACATAGAAAGATACTGTGATGTATTTTCTGTGTCTACATAGGCCTACCAGGACGTTGGCCTACCCTAAACAAATTGCAATAAAAATGTTTTAAGCCAGAAATCCATAGTAGGCCTATATAGAATTATAGGACCAAGAGAACATTTGACATAATAAAAATGTCTGCATTTGAGTCACCGGAAAGTGTGCCCAGGGAGTCGTATTCTGTTGACCATTTAAAGAGTTCCGCATGATAGATTTTCGGAATTTCCTCCAATATTCCCGCATCTTTGTTTTTTTTCTGCAAGTGCTATTCTCGTTAATTTTACGATGCGGAAGTTTTAGGTAAAAGTTACGGAAAGAATTTGGGTGCCCTGAATTCTAGAAAAAAATGGTGTGTTTTGCATAAAAATTTAGGATGCGGAACTCGGCAACTACAGTTTCCCGCAAATAGTTTGAGAAAAGCGCGATTTACGGAATTCCGCAGTTCCGCATTTTAAAGATGTGAGAAAATCGTAAATGTAGGGGACTCTCACGAGAATACGGCTCCAGGCAAATTTGACGTCATAAAAAATAAATCGCTAATTGCCGCAGCTATGGGGAAGCCCGCCACTTCAACTCTTTTCCACAAGCTAATTATCAAAAATTAACTTCTCACAAGTGAAGACCTCTTTTTGCAACTTTATTTTAAAATATAGTAATGATCTTTTCTTGTCCTAAAAAATTAGATACCAAGTAGTCTATAAAACATGACTTTTAATCATTTTTTTTAAATGAGCAATTAAAAGCACAAAAACACACACACAGAAATACGTTACATTTTTTATTGTTTAAACATTTCCCAAAATATCTGATATGTATTTGGCATTTTTGTACAAGTAGGCCTACTATACAACATAAAAACAAAAAATATGCACAATTAAATATAATAATAATGTAATTTCAATGTTTCTACATTGCAGTATACGAGATATAAAAGTTTTTTTCAAAATAGTGTAGTAGTGTAATTTTATTTTATTTTTTTTCCTGATAAGAACAGTAGTGTGTACATGTTCAATACCCATTCAATATGGGACACCCGAGAGTGAGTTCCCAAGTTCCAGAGTTCCCGGAACTTCAAGTTCAGAAGTTCCCAAGTTCCCGGAACTTAAAATTCCCAAGTTCCCGGAACTTCAAGCTCCCAAGTTCTTGGAACTTTAGGTTCGCGGAATTTCAAATAGTCTAACCTAATTTGTTAAAATTACATAATTAAACAGAACTGAACAGTTATGTTGAGTAATTGATTCGTTTCCTGGCGAAACAATTGTTTTTAAAGATCTATCCATTGTGACATGAGCGTTGCAGATGGTAGGCCTACTGTACTTGCAACTTCCCCAGCATATCAGTAGATGTACTGTCAACTTCCTCATAAACAATAGTATTATTCTAATGTTGTTTTAATGCTGGGTACTAACGTTATCTACAACGTTGGTCCAGTATTAAATTAACATTGTAGTTACACGTCGTGTTCGTGTGGAATATAATTATCTTCTTCCGGTCTGTCAGCTTATAAAGACGTCAATCCGTGACGCCAACACGACAAGGCGGGCTGCGACGGACTGGTTATAAATTAGATTCCGGATTCACTGAACAGAACCCCATTTCTCTCGGTCGAACGTCGTGTTTATTTCTCCTCCTCTGTGTAGAACACATAGAATATAAAGATAAAGTTTACATAGACATTTAACTCTGCCTAACCATGACAGAGAACCGAAACCAGCTTGGTTCCAAAGTAGAGTATGCACCACCGAGCCCTGGACCGCACTCTGGCCTGCACTACGCCCGCTCTACTCCTGCATTACTCGTGTTCACCGACGTTCGTCCCTTATAGGCCTATGCACTTTACATCTTCATAATCACAACATTGATTTAACATATAATTATACATAATCATAATTGGCACATTGATTTAACGTATATTTCCTGGCGACGGCGCCAGTGACTCAGCCTGTGAGTGGCCTCTCTTGACGGCTCCGCTGACCTTTGGGCAGAATATCCCAGACAGTCCGGTAATGACCGAATCCAATCATTCGCCAATCCGCAATGGATTGTTGTTTGATGATGTCCTATTCTGGCCAGGTCAACAGTAGCATAATCTCTGCGTTGGGCAATGCAAACTTTTACATAGGCCCCTCACACAAAGTTAAAAAAACAGACTATGTTCTTTTAACTCATTATGTGAGTGAGAAGAACATTGAGTAAGTAACAACAATCTGCACAACACTGAACATGCTGAAGAGCACAATGATAGTACATGTCAGTAGTCATTATTAAATACTCTTGGTAACGGTTATGGCTCACATCGGTAATAGTAGACTACATGACCATACTTCATTACTCAACTAAGTAGCACACAATATGACGTGATTGTATTCAGTACACTTGGCCTCAAGCCCTCTCTGGTCGCCATTGCGATCCAGTGATCTCCAGCTGTAGGTTTATCGCCTCTAACTGAAGCGTACGTAGCTTCCACCACTTTGACGCATGGCACTCCCACCATAGCAAGAACGCACAACCAATGACTAAAGCAACCGCCGACAACAACCAGCCAACAACCAAGCATTTGCTTTTTCAAGGGTTATGTCCTCAATTTGGGGTAATGATTGCCAGTCCGGGTGCTCAAGGCATGTTTGTAAGAGCTCTTGCGTCACATTAATACATAGCTTAATTAATGCATGCAATCAATGAATATTAAGAATAGCTAGTGCTGTCCCTGTTGACCTGCAGATGGTTCACCACCCCAGTGTCCATTCGCAGTGTCCATCTCGTGGATAACCACAACAATGTCATAAAATCCCACGTCATTTATATACCAATGACATGGACACATGGCATGGGTTAACCGGTATGACTGACCGCCATTTTGTTTACACAGGCAGCTGTGTAAAAACGACACTCGCGCTGATTACCAAAAATCTCGGATGCCAAGAAATTGAGACGAATATTTCAAGTGCCTATAAAAACTAGGCCATTTTCAGCAGGCATAAACTTGTGGTCGTATTGGAACTATTACATTTAGAAATGGAGGTCACTGTGTCAGAGCCCTGCGATGTCATCAGGGTAGGCATGGGTGACTTCTCTGCAGAAACCCAGGGACTTGTCACCCGAGCAGCGTTATAACAACTAACTGATCCCGTCGTTGGGTGACGTCACCGTTTAAGATAAATGTGTTGGTTTCAGAGAAGGCATTATTTTGCCACCTATGTTATGACATGCGCGAACCCAGCCATCAGCTCATTGTGCATGTGTGCGGTTCGAACCTGCCCCACACTGCACATATCAACCGCAACAGGTTCGGGTATATTGTACATTGCCTCAGTCACTTATTCCTGACCAGTTCTGTACTGATACATTAGCCATAATTACTGTGAGTACCAATATGTCATTTACACGGTTATTAAAATACATGTTGATAATACCATGTGAGACCAGGTTATAACAGATCCACTCGCCTAATTCTTGCTTCACCAACAGCGTCGTCTAGACAACAATATCTCTTCTGATAATTATTCCAAACTCCAGAGCTGCGCACCTCGCGCTGGTTCCAATCAGATCAGTTGAGCCAAAGATCATGATCACTCTTTAATCTGATTAACCTGTAAGCTATCACCTGAGCAGTCACTTTACCCACGAAACCCGCCAGTATCACATTGTACTGGGGACACTGGTTTCGCGTCTATCAGAATTAACCAACCCTTTAATTACACTTCCCATTCATTGTGAGTGGTGAACTGCTATAGCAATTCTCACCTCCTAGTGAATAAGATACAAATTACCTAGTTTTGTTAAAATATTCAAATCCAACACATCAAATGAGAATTATCCTCATTTTAATAGGTTGTATACCATTTCCTATGACACCTGACTCATAGATGCCTCCTGAGGAATTCAAGGGTTATTAAACAACCAGCCACGTTTCACTAATGTAATGGGAAGAATCTGGGGAGGGCCATCGTAGCCTCAATTTCCGCTATTCTTTGTTCCCAAACATTATCATGATTATGAGTGGTAATTCTGAAATTTATTTCCAATCCAAACCTTTCCCACTTTGCCTCTCAATACCGTCGTATTCCTTCCAAGGTTCAATTTGATAGAAAAACAATTCGGTGAACACTCATTACCAAATTCAAAGTTTTCATCTTGTTATTAATTATGAAAAATAAACCATTTTTACTAATTATTTCCAATTTTGTACAGAATGATTTTTGCTACATACTACTGAGCAAATAGAACCCTGTCATCAGGTTATATGCGGCCTTACGCACGAGAGGGGTGCGAGGGGTTTAATTATTATCAGCTATATCACAAACATTTTACATACCTTTTTCCGAAAACCTGTCGGCATTTATCAGACTCAAGTAAATAATGTGCTAATCACTGTTTTTAACAATGTCCCGTCCGAGGAGCATTTAAGAGACTCCTATGCATTATCGGACCGAAAGTTATTATGAGCCCAATGACGCATTCTTGAGCGGCGGCACGTCCCCAGTCTTTTTAACTGTGATGCGAGGCAGGTGTGGGTAGGTGTATTTGTGCATGGTGTACACATCCAGCACACAAAATGTGGCGGAACATCATCGTCCAATGTGATTTTGATCAGCACTTCCATCTTCTACTGGGCTGGCTTCATCGGCAACGTTGCAGAGATGTCTTTTGAAATTGATCTCTGCCTTTTGTCGTGCGTGTTGGTTTCACCTCTGCTCCCAGTATGCTGCTCTTGTCCCCATGGACAAAAATCAGACTTAAATGAGTCTGTACTTTTTTCTATGACACTTGGCGACGACCTTTAATTGACGTGGACGTGCCATAACACTGTTTCCTTTAATTGACGTGGACATTGCCATAATACTGTTTATATACACTGTTTACACTTCCAAATTAAAGGTCCAGCATCGTCTTCAGCAGCAATTTTAATTTTAAGCCAAATACTTTGTAAATATTGTCCTTTTTCCGTGGCTTTAGGAAATAAATATTTTTCCACAACCATCGTCACCAGCGGACGTCATCCGTCTTGCACTCTGCAACTGCTTCACGGTCAAGATAGATCAATGTCCCAAGCCATATCGATTGTACTGCTTGGTCCCGGTTCGGCGCTAACACTTATATTCCAGTAGCGAAAACTGTCCTCTTTTCTCTGTCACACCTCCATTTTAAAGACGTCAATCCGTGACGCCATCGTGTCGCCAACACGACAGGGCTGACGGCGTTAGGCAATGCATACTTTTACAAGCTGGTCAGAGGCAAGATATGAACCATGTTAAACCTTTAGGCACTATTAGGACGAGTATAGAGATAGGCCTATGGTTTCATAGCAGGGTCAAACCCATCTTCACTCTGTCATGTTATTTGCGGCACGCAATCCCATAACCTCACGTTATGCTGTCATCCTCCCAGATACAAATATCTTCGGACCAATCACATTGGTAAGCAACCTAAAAAAATCGCCTGACCCCAGGGTGTGACCGTATCGGAAATCTGTGCTGCGCATTGTGATTGGTCACCGCTGACGTAATTCACAGGCACTAATAAATATTCATGTTCAGATAACCCCTCTCTAATGTACAGTTCCCGTACACACTAGTTGTCCAGGCTTAAGCTACGCTCTGCGTAGAGAGAGAGACTGGACTGGTGCAGAGCGCCGGTTCGAGCCTCACTCTGGCCTTCAAGTTTCAAAGAAGCAGAATGTTTCTTTCCCGCTCACTCATAATGATTCAATATTGTGGGGAACCTCCGTGACCAGAAGAACCCAGCTCCTGAGGATGCCATGGTGAGATGAATGAGATGACACTGTCATCCAGACACAGGATTCTAAATTCAAGCCCTGGCTTTCTGAGGCCGAGCACGCCACCTCTCGGTCAATTGACCGGCATTGAACCAGCAATGGGCTGCGACTCTGGCCCACCATTGAACGGAAATTGGGTGGGTAGGCCTACATCGTGTGTATCGTAGAGACACGCGCAGCACGATTCCCTTGCAAGTATCGAATGGATGTTAGCCAGAACCAGCGATGGTGGTAGAATGAATAAGCGTTCAAGATATATTTTTTAACTTCTTTCCTTGGTCATTTCCTTAATTATATCCTGGACATTGAGGATTCTTGCCCATGAGGAAGACCAATACAGTTATCTTTGCAAAAGATATAAGCGAAATTTTAGGTTATTATAGCACTCATACAGCCTAAAGCTTCGGGAACTCCTTTTCTAGTTTAATTTAATTTCACATAACTTGTAGGGCTTGTTTGCCGATTTCTCAGTCAATTCTCAACCGATTTTTATTTCATAAATACATAAAGTTCAAAAGTTAGACCATTTGGCATGCAGTAATTTAACCCAAGCACTGAATCGTATTACATGCCAGATGGTCTAACTTTTCAAAATAAATCTATGCGATACAATAAATTGTGAGTGTCATTGTCACAAGACTTATTGTATCTACTATTTCACTATACTTCACCAGGCACAAAAGCGTTATGAGAATTAAAAATAACGTATTCTGTATTTGTGTGTATCATGGACGTTATTACACACTGCCACATTTAATAATCGAGGTGGTTTTTTGTCTAAGAACATTTTTGATTATTTCTATAACGATATTTTTGTCATTTTTTCCAATAAAAATGCAAAAGTACGTTACCAAAATACGTTACATAACTAACATAATTCATGTTATGATGAAGTAATGATACTAGATGTCACTATATCCAGTAAATAATTGTAAATAATTTTTTTCACAATTGTAAAGCTGGGTTCAGTGGCCAGGCTAAATTTTTACTTGCTGTGCGGAGACATACCTATAGGCCTAGTGAGTAACTAAAGGGCCATTTGTTGTTAAGTGTACATATCTTTATATCTTCAGAGTCCGTGTAACATATTCTGTTTTCTTAAAAAATAAAAAGCGTCTGCTTGTTTCTATAGATTATTGCAAGAGTAGGCTACGTTAGCCCTGTTAGTATCACAGATTACTTTTATGTCCTCTTACATACCTACCTTAGAAGCATATGGGTCCAGTCACACTAAACTAGGCCGATGGCTGATTCTGAGGGTTGTTGTGTTTGAAGACATTGTATCAATATATTTATATTTATTTCACCACCGTAATATTTGGTGGGTAGGAAATAGACACTATGTAGAGTACTTTTCATCAAAAATGTCATATATTGGCTCATTTTTTGTGACTTTGTTGTTAAATTATGTCCATGACAAGTGCGTTTTTCCCTATGTCAAACGTTACATTGTCAGACATCACATTTTGAGAGGATGAATAATTACCAACCTCTGAGATACTCTGGTTCCCAGAGCCACACTACGGGTCGTGGCCGAGCTTCATGTAGCCTCTGGTATGCCCCATTGGCGAATGTTTGTGACTTGTTGCCATTTTTAGATGAAAATCGGGTAATCCCCGAATTCAGGCATTTTTGAAAGGTCACTTCCCCAGATGAAGAGTTGTTCACAGTTAACTCTGATTGAAATAGAAGCTTTCATCACACGCTGCGGACTGACTGGAGATTTCATTGCTTAAGGAGACTGTTACAGACAAATTGAGATCCGAACAAACCACGGATTACATAGCTTGGGATTCGCCTAAGATTATTAATCTATTTTGTGTCCGATAAAAAGAGCTTTCATTTTACGAAAACTCTGTATTAATGGCATAAAATATAGGGGTATTTTATAAGTTTAAACCCAATAATAAACTTATCGTTTTGTCTTGTTATATGAGCGGACACACTCATTAATAGAATGCACTCTATAGGGGCCTACCGTGAGAGTCAGGTGCTGGAGTAATGTTGATTCAGTGTCTATCAAGCAGGACCAGCCGTGCATGTGGATTATAAAACTTGAAAATATATTTTTTTCATTTTTGTAAAAAATGAAAAACAAAAGTGGAACAGGGAACACTATTATGGCAGAACCAGAGTAAAAACATAGCTGTCAATTATCACAGGTATTAAGGGATAGCAATATGACATGACCAATATATATTATGCATATTTATTATGTTGTGCAGAATAAAATATGAAAAATGTTGGGCAGCGCCCCTGACGTTGAATCAATATTAAATCCACAGGTAATGTGTTTGTATATGTAATAACAATACCGAAGGGCGGGGGGCCCTGGTGCCTGCTAGGAAAGTCAGAGATCACGGATTCGTTTCCTGCTCTGGCATTCAAGTTTCAAAGTAACAAAATGTTTCCTTCCAAAAGTTTTTAATCAGGAATTTCGTCTCTATATCTAGCCTAACTGGTGGATGCGCAGCAGAAAATTTTAAAAACTTTTGCAGTTTTAGTCTATGGACATGTTTACATCATATGGTCATATTAAGAAGCCAAAATAAAACAACTGATTTTTTTATGATTTTAGCCTGGGTCAGTCCTTTTAACATTGTAGTTCTGTGAAATGATACTTTGTCAAGCATATGTCACTAGGTGCAGTGCTTCAGAACGTGTGTAAAATCAGCAAAGTGTATTGGGAACCGAACATAATAATATAGATGCCAATGATAGATATAAAGGATATAATAGTCTAATACTGTACATCTTTTCATGATAATGCATCTTAGAGTATAGATATGTATTCTCTAACACATTTATAGCTGATTTTTTGCAATGCTGTTGACAAACGTTAAGGCCTCTGGGCCTCTTGTTTAGTCTAGACATTGTAGTAACTTTAGTGCACACATTTCCACGCAGAACGCGACAACCTAGCCAGCGGCTCGGCGCTTGAGTCTAGCGAGACGTCTGCTCGACACGGCGGCCTGGGAGTAAGTGACGCTCATCGACTGATGCAGCGCGATTCGAAATTAAGGCTAGCGGGCCAACGCCTTTCGTCAAAGGTCGGAGACGTCCAAACCAGCCCGATACCTGCCAGAACCATAACGGCGTAACTCATTTTTCTCAACTTTTTAGGAGATACAAAAAACTATTTTTCACAGGTAATACACAAAACATAAAACCCAAGGTGATTCCATGTTGACACATGTGGTGAACAAAATTTGATATTGATGATCACAAATTCGTGAAAATTTAAACACACGAATATATGTCCCAAAATCAACAAAATTCAAAATTATTAGATCTGTGTGCTTCAAAGTCCACCAATATCAGCTGTTATCAATACAATGATTGGAGACTATATGATCAGATGATTGTCATTTTCGGAAATAAAAATGTCTGCAAAAAAAACAATTTTACCCCTTGAGTTGCTACAGGTCTACCAATTTCTCACACTCTGTGCAGTGGGTTTCTCTGGGAGTCGTATTCGATATCAGCCTATGTCACACTGGGTTGTGGTTCGGATTACGATAGTAATTCTGTCCGCCCATACAGTTGATCATGGGAGAAAATAGATAGTTCATTTTGCGTGCAATATGGAAATACAGCACAATCATGTGCAATAAATAAGGTAGTCTTACATTATTCATTGAACAAGTGCTGTATTCTCCCATATCACACTCAAATGAACACCGTTTGCATATCTTCTTCTTTGTTTACAGAGCCAAACGTCCTAGATCGGACGGCTAACGGCTCAGGAAGATTGTGTATGCACTGCTCTCAGTTCAGAATCCACACATCAGACTGTTGTCTTTGACTTGACGACTCAATTACAGTTTCAAGACAAGTGCAAAGGGCAGGAGATAAAATGTCTCTCCTACCAACCGACAAAAATTTGTGCAAAGATAGAAAAGAAAGACGATATGGACTGCTAGGTATTAGAAAGATGGGAGACAGCAGTTCTCATGTGAGATTGCTGTCTTGAAGGTGAGGAGGGATGGTGCACATACTATATGTTCTGGCAACGCATTCCACTGACTGACTGTTTTCGGAAAAAAACTATTCTGGTAAGCATTGGTATTACAGCGGAAAACCAGTGAGTTAGATCTCGTGCTTGTCTGATGGGAGGTAATATATTGGCTGGATAGTACCAGGTTATGGGTAATCTTGTATAGTAGGGTGAGGCGGTAGCAACATCGTCGTTGGGCTAGAGTAGGCCATTGCAGACGGTTTAAAATTTGTGAGACACAACTGGTGTTACGATACCGTCTCAGAACATGCCTGGCAGCTCTGCTCTGGATCATCTCCAAACGCTGAGTAGCACATTTGGACTGTGGGTCCCATACTGTGGAGCAATACCCCAAGCGTGGCCGCACTAATGCCTTGTAGACTTTGGTTTTAATGTCTCTTGATCTTGTTTTCACATTACGTTTCACGAAGCCCAGCGACTGATTTGCTCTAGCTGTGATGTTATTAATTTGTTTATTCCAATTTAAATCTGATGTGATCGTTAGTCTCAAATATTTTGTTGATTTTACTCTATTGAGGGTATGTCCGTGCAGAGTGTAGCTGTAAGCTGTTGGAGACTTTTTCCTGGTCACTGAGAGTATTTCACACTTGCTGGGATTAAACTCCATTAGCCACTTTTTTCCCATGCCATTAATTTATTTAGGTCGTTTTGGAGTTCTAAACAATTTTGGAGCGAGTTAATTTCTCTGTAAACTATGGCATCATCTGCGAAAAGCCAAATTTTGACGAAAGAGAATTTGGAAGGTCATTTATATAAATTAAGAAGAGGATAGGTCCCAGAACTGAACCTTGGGGTACTCCAGATGTTACTTTTAAGTGTCGGGAACTGCGCCCTCTAATGTCACTTTCTGTGTACAGTCTTATAGGAAAGAGTTGATCAAGCGGAGTGTGGAACCTCTAATGCCATAATGGACTAATTTAATAAAGAGTAGTTGATGGGACACCTTGTCAAACGCTGTAATGTCAGTTTGTTTTCTGTTGTCTAAATTTTTACCTAATTCATGTACAATTGTCACTAGCTGTGTTTCTGTAGATCTTTTGGATCGAAAGCCATGTTGCCAATCATGGAGAATTTTGTTGTTTTCAAGGTGTTCCATCAAGTTCCGCACCACTATGTGTTCCAACAGCTTATAGCAGATGCTAGTAAGGGATACAGGTTGGTAATTTGAAGGCTTGTTCTTTTCACCTTTCTTGAAGATTGGCGCATCGTTAGCTTGCCTCCAATCTTCAGGAACTATGCCAGATTCTATGGATTTATTGAAAATAAATGTGAGCGGAGGAGAATTTAAATAGTAATCTTGGTACTATACCATCAGGGCCTGCAATCTTGTGAATTTAGAGTGATTATAATAATTTGTTGACCCCAGGCACATTGATGATAAAGCTTTCCATGGGTCCAAAGGGACTGTGTCCCTTATCAGGTAAATCGTTGGTAATTTTTTCATTAAATATCGATTTAAATTGGTCATTGAGTACGTTTGCCTTTTCCTTTGAATCGGAAATTAATTTGCCATCCACTTCGAGTGGTCCAACGCCAGAGGAGTCTTTTTTGATATTAATCAGTATATTTTCAAGTAAGATTCAGAACCATGTACGATGATCATAATAATTCAACTTTAAGAATGTTGAAGTGTTTCTTTTCCCGAAAACAAAATATTTGGGAAATTCCGTCAGCAATTCCATCTTTAACGGAATGAAAACAAAAGCTGACAATTTTGTAGATCAAATGTTAACCCTAACACCACTAAATGCGACTATAATTGTTTTTAATCCATTTTATTAAACGATGAAATCACCGTTATGGGAATGAAATTGGTGTTTAAACATCACAATTTGCAAACTTTGGGTCTTAAATTAAACAAGTATTAATAATTTTCATCCACCTGAAGTTGTGGATTGCAGTAGCGATACACAACTTCAAAGACTGACAATTTTAATTATATAATTTAGATGTTTAAAGGTTAATATATTGATATGATAAATAAACATGGCGGTCTACAAAAAAATCAACACATGACAGATGAGGCAACTAACAATTTATTATAATTAATTTCTTATGGAAAACTGGTATTTGACGTGATGGTTGTGAAGCACTAATTACACAATGACATCATAATAACACAAAACCAGATGCACATGGGGCATCAAGTTAATGGTGAAATCAGCTCAATTGTTACAGCATTGTACAAAAGAGGTAATAGCGTCTGTACAATATAATATAACTACATTCTAAAACAAAGCCTTCACACGGGAGGCAGTAAAAAGACAGTAACAATGTGTAAATACAAGATATTAACTTGCACACTTTCAAGGGACATCAACGAACAACATAATGGTATTATCTTCAAATTAAGTGTACAATACATTGTACAATTTGCACTAGAAGCCTCAATAATGTTCACAATGTTAAGCGTTTTGTACAAATAATCTTCTAGAAATCAAATCCAAGCTATCCAGTCCACCTAGATAAAGGACAAAGGTGGCAACATCAAACCGGGCAGGTAGATTTATACAATGGTCTGTACACCAATTTACAAGTCTCAACCAACAATATACACTATTATCATGATTTCATGAAACTCTTGCAGCGCCAGTCCATACAACTTGTTTAAAGCTTTGTTATTTTGATTAGTATTTCTGCAAGTGAAATGTGTTTTGAAGTGATAATATTTACATAAATTTGGAAACACACTATTTTCTCATCACTTGATCCAATACATTTGGAGTTTTTGAGTGACAGGTGTAAAACATTGATTTCCTCAATCTACATTTTGATATTATGACCTCTTCGGAAAAAAATGTCACATTTGCAGCATTTCAGCTTGAAGAGGAAAAACATATCTAAATATTTGCCAAATGGCTACAATTAAGTACAATTCATCAAATAGTGAATTCAATAAGCTTAAGGAAATACAATCATGCAAATTAGTAATGTTGAATTTTGAATAGTCATAATTAATTCATTCAACCACAGAAAAAGTGTATTTCAGCGGCCACTTCTATAAATGGCTACTTCACTGAGGTGCTGTTATCAACACAATGCCTTTGGGGTGTTTCTTTTAGAGGGCGATAATTTCAATTTCTTTCAATCTGTCATTACGTACACTCAGACTCCTTAAAACAATACAACCTTCCCCTTTATTTCTCCAGAAGTTATTATTGTCAGCAAATGGCACAAATTAACAGTTCACCACCATATTGTCCATACAAATCTGAACGGTGACAGATCCATACTCTGTACTACATATCTTAGCACAATACAATCAGTAGGTGAAGGAAAGCTTTCAGTTCCAATATGGCATTCTTGTCAGAAAATATTTATTTAATCCTGACAGAACAATTGTAAATTCAGTTCTCAACTGGACTTGCATCTTCCACACGTGGCTTTTTAACTTCACTGGAGAGAGTTGAGTTGACTTCAGCTGGCCTCTTGGCAGTCACAGTGAAACTGGGAGAAGCAGTAGTTAACGCCGTAGAAGGTACAGATATCGCAATACCCCTGGTAGCTTCATTGACATAGGAGCCACCGCCATCACAATGCTGCTTCAGAAGAACAATGGACCCTGCATCAGAGTCTTCCTTCATCTCCACTTTTACAGCCTGCACCATCTCCTTCGCAGCCTTCCTTACCTCAAAATGAGAATCTGACACCTGTAGACCAGCGGCCCGTTGTAATAATACAGTCTCTGCATCTGATTTCACAGACAGCTGAGGTTCGGCTTTGATAAAGATATGCTGTTGTTGTAATTGCGGGATCAGCTGATGCGTGGACACTTGTACCGGAGCTTGATTTAGTGCCGCCATTGACAATGCCTGCTGTGTAATGACAGACTTAAGAAGAGGCTGCCCTTCCTGCATGGATGTCATCCCTGGCATGGTGGCCACAACCGTTATGGCGGAGTTATCACCATCTTTAACCACTCGGAATTCTTGTGCTGATCCATTTGTGCCGATACTGTGCAGGCTGGCCGGCCCGTTCCCACTGACATCTAGGACCCCTTGTTGCTGAGCCACAAACAGACGAGGGTTGGCGATTACTGTGGGCATGTGGTGTATGCTGGGAGATATTGTGCTGTTGGTGATGGCAGTGACTGGCACGCTGACCAGCTTACCACTCAGATTGCCGCTGCTCACTACTGTAGTCGGTGACATCACTTTACTTGCCGCTGGAGAACCTGGGGCTGATTGACTGTACTTGATATCTTGTGTTAGATGAGCCACCTTATGCGCCAGATGTTGACGAGGAGGCGGTAATAGATCTAGACGCGTTATCTCTGTATTGACTCCGTCCTGTTCGGGGATAGGGCTTCCTTCGCGAGATAAGCTTTCTGGTGTCATTGTGCCGCTCATGCCCCCGTGGCTGGGTGATGCCGGAGCAGAACGTGAAGAGAGACCTGACGAGAAAGGTGTTCTGAAGCATGGGACCCCTCTCTGCCGCCGCCTCCTGAACGCCTGTTCTGTAAGCTTAGCCTCCGAGGCGGGATCAATCCTCCAGAACGATCCCTTACCCGGCTCCTCCTGACTGCGAGGTACCTTAATAAAGTATCTATTCAGGGAGAGATTATGTCTGATAGAGTTCTGCCAGCCTTTATCAGCAGTTCTATAATAGGGGTAGTTCTTAGTAATATATGCATAAATGCCACTGAGAGTGAGCTGCCGATCTTCGGATAAGGTTATAGCTTGTACGATTAGCTGAGCATAAGAATAAGGAGGTTTGGATTCGTCTCGTGGGCCGTCGCTCACTGCCGATTGGTGTGTTATGCTGGCGGTGTGCTGAGTGACAATGCCTGGTTGTAATGCCTGTTGTAGGACAGCTGTTGGTTGCGGAGGCTGGGGTGTCTGTATTGGAGATTGTTGATGGCCTTCTTCGTTATCTGAGCTTGTGCGAGAAGTGGAAGCGGTATAAGCCATTGAGGCGAGATGAGGAATCTGCGTGAGATGGTGACTGGTGCCGCCACGTGGGCTGGTTGGACACGAGTTAGCAGCGCTGATCGTGTCAGTGGGTGACGGACATGGGCTAGTGAAAACACGAGCATTGTGCTGATGGTCAGGAATGTTAAGCTTCAAAGGAATACTAGGGCGGGGTTTTGGCTTAGGTGGGCTTGCTTGTAGCTGTGGCAGTGGGTCGGGTTCAGCCAGTGATTGGAACACAATCTTAATATTAGTGCTGGGAAATCGTAGAATACATGACTTTGGCAACTCAAGGGGAGGAGCTCCTTTTCTTTGGAAATCACCGTCAACAAACACACCATTCTTGCCTCCACAACTCAGGTGAAACCTTGTGTTGTCATGATTTATCTCCAGATGGCATCTAGAGATAAAGCTTGAATGACCCATGTTAATGTCAACTTCTCCTTTGCTACTATTACGGCCCACAGTAACACGGTTTTGTCGCATGATGTACTCAAAGTCCCTGCCTTTTAAGCGCGCTATTGGCTTGTCATCACCGTCAGAGTGCCAGTTCTGTCTCGATGGGCTGGCCGGAGCTGACCGCAGCGCCAATAACGCCCACGCATCATTGTCCGAAGGATTCTGTAATGCCATTTGCTCAGCCAGAACCAGAAGGTGTTAATCAGACAGTGAACATAGACTATGAAGATGAGGTATGAGATTGTCACACTGGGATCGGAGATGGCAGACCAGGATGTTTGTGTCTGATGTTTGAATGGACACGGTAGAGCGAACTGCTGGCTATGTTTGCTATGAAGACGGTCGCTGTCAATCTCAGCCCAGCCTGAGCTGAAGCCTCACCTACAATCACAAAAAAAACTCAACATTAGTCATTTGAACACAACATACTATGTTGTGGATAGGAATGAGTGAAAATTTCAAAATATTTTCAAAAATATTCTTTAAATGCATCACCTCCATGCTTCTTTGCTTTGATTAAATCAACATCATACTATAATTTTTTGTATTCAGACAAAATGAGTAAGTTATGGCTTGATGGATAATAAAATTTATATGATGCAACAGGCGGTACACCGGGGTACCGTTGTACCCCAGGGTACCGCGTGATTTGCAGCGCCACCTGGTGAATGCGGCGGCAATTTGCGTTGTATAATAAATGGCTGCATTTTTCTTGAAAATAAATGAGCCTTTCTTGACATAACACATTTATGAAGTAAAAATATAAATGGCAATTTCTTGAAAATCACTAAAAAGGACAAAAGCATTTTCATTTCAGTCAGACAGTGCCGTTCGGTACTAGTTAGTAAGTAGCTACATACAAAATAACTAGTGATTCAGACTACTAACTAAAGATTTCCTTTCACAATGAATCTAAAAAACTTGAATGGTCGCCATTTTCATGAAATCAGTGAAACCTGCTCGAAACTTTTTCGCTTGACATGTTTGAGGCAAGGCAAAATCCCTACATACAAAATCACAAATTAGGAAGGATTCTAAAAATAAAACAAGAGGCCTGAATTCCTATATCATGCCTCGCGATAAATCAGTTTAGAGTTTTTGTGGTCACAAATATTTAAAAAGTCGACTTGTGGTGCACATTTTAAATTTCTGTAAAATCACCTGCACATATCCAGATGGTGGGTACATGTAATGTGATTGTAAATTGTGACTTATTTACGAAGTCAATTTTTGAGTTTTTGCACCCACAACAAATAATAAAGTTCATCCATGGCGGCCATTCTTAAAAAAAAATCACATACACATCTCCATATCGTGGGGAATGTAATAGTAAAATTTGAATAATTTCTGACTTTCAGATTCAGAGATCTTGCGCACACAACAATTTAGGCGGCCATTTTGAATTTATGTAACATCTTAAAAAAATCACTTGCACGTCCCTATGCTGCTAGTAATGTGATGTTAAAATTTCAAAAAAATGACGAGACTATTTTGATCTGAAGTTGATCCGTGGTGGCCATTTTGAATTCCAGGTAAACCTTGAAAAAGTCACCTGCACATCTCCATATAGTGGGGGAATGTGAGTAAAATTTGAATTATTTCTGACTTTAAGTTCAGAGGTTTTGTGCACACAAAAAGTTTTGGAGCAGCCATTTTCAATTTTGGTAGCATTTTTAAACAAGAGCACACTTGACAATAGCCCGCGCTATTATCGAACTTGAAGTTAATATTGCGGCCACAAAATTCTGAAGATGCATATATTCATGTATAAATTTGAGAACAATACATTTCCCGAATTATTTTCGTCTATGTTCACAACAAACAGTCAAATACATACATACCCTACACAAACATCTTCAAACCTACATATACCGATTAGAAATATAACAAGACTACATAAGTTCAGGAGCTCCCGCTCCGAATTAGAATTTGATTTAAGCAATTTTGTGTAGTGTTATTAATGTAGTCCTAGGCTAGGTCAAAAATCAAGACGCAAGACAACTAGGTCTAAGAAGCTCAGTCTAAGAGTAAGATAAGAACTAGACAGTCTGTCAGAGATTGCAAACCTCCATTGAAATAAATGATCCTAATCAGTATCCCAGTAATGGTCTACCTATCTGGCACGGTTTACCCGTTATCAGGCCAATCGAGGTAACTAATAGCTGATTTACAGTCACTTTGAATTCGATATAAACTAGTTGAACAAGACTACATAAGTCCAGGAGCTCCCGCTCCGAATTTGAATTTGATTTAAGCAATTTTGTATAGGGTTATTAATGTAGTCCTAGTCTAGGTCAAAAATCAAGACGCAAGACAACTAGGTCTAAGAAGCCCAGTCTAAGAGTAAGATAAGAACTAGACAGTCTGTCAGAGATTGCAAACCTCCATTGAAAATAATGATCCTAATCAGTATCCCAGTAATGGTCTACCTATCTGGCACGGTTTACCCGATATCAGGCCAATCGAGGTAACTAATAGCTGATCTACGGTCATTTTGAATTCGATATAAATTAGTTAAAAACTTAGGGTGCATCCTCCCCCGAAACCTCAAATTTTGTTTTATAGTAATGGACTAACATCTAACACAGTTTGCAAAATATTGGGCATGTGAAAGTAAATAATGGCCGATAGGGGGCCATTTTGAATTTGATCAAGTCAGAATTTTTCAAGACGCATCCTCAGCTGAAATCTCACATTTCATTCTATAGTAATCTTCTAGCTATCTAGCACGGTTTACCAAATATCGGCCATGTGAAAGTGAATAATGGCCTAAAGACGGCCATTTTGAATTTGATCAAGTCAAAATTTTCCAAGATGCATCCTCAGCTGAAATCTCACATTTCATTCTATAGTAATGGTCTAGCCATCTAGCACGGTTTACCAAATATCGCCCATGTGAAAGTGAATAATGGCCGATAGGAGGCCATTTTGAATTTGATCAAGTCAAAATTTTTCAAGATGCATCCTCTCCTGAAATCTCACATTTTGTTTTATAGTAATGGTCTAGCCATCTAGTACGGTTACCAAAAACCGGCTATGTGAAAGTGAATAATGGCCGATAGGCGGCCATTTTAAATTTGATCGATTCAATTTTTTTCAAGATGCATCCTCTCTTGTAATCTCACATTTTGTTTTATAGTAATGGTCCAGCTATCTAACACGGTTTACCAAATATCAGAAATGTGAAAGTAAATAGTGGCCGATAGGCGGCCATTTTGAATTCGATTGAGTCGAAAGTTTTTAAAAGGCATCCTCTCTCGAAACGTCACATTTTGTTTTATAGTAATGGTCTAGCTATCTAGCACGGTTTACCTGATATCAGGCCTATCGAGGTAAATAATGCTGATTGTCGGCCATTTTGAATTCGTAAGTTAAAAATTTTCAGGGTGCATCCTCCCCCGAAAACTCACACTTTGTTTTATAGTAATCAGGTAATGGTCTAGCCATCTAGCACGTTTTACAGAATATCAGCCATGTGAAAATGAATAACGGCCGAAAAGGCGGCCATTTTAAATTTGATCAAGTCAAATTTTTTCAAGATGCATCCTCATCTGAAATCTCACATTTTGTTTTACAGTAATGGTCTTGCCATCTAGCACGGTTGACCAAATAACGGCCATGTGAAAGTGAATAAGGGCCGATAAGCGGCCATTTTGAATTTTATCGAGTCGAATTTTTTCAAGATGCATCCTCTCCTGAAATCACACATGTTGTTTTATAGTAATGGTCTAGCCATCTAGCACGGTTTACCAAATAACGACCATGTGAAAGTGAATAATGGCCGATTGGCGGCCATTTTGAACTTGGACGAGTTGAATTTTTTCAAAATGCATCCTCTCCTGAAGCCTTACAATTTGTTGTATAGTAATGGTGTAGATATCTTGAGCGGTTTTCATGATATTCCACAATATCAGGCCTGCCGAGGTGAATAATGGCTGATAGGCGGCCATTTTGAATTTTATCAACTTCAAATTTTTCAAGATGCATCCTCTCGTGAAACCTTACAATTTATTTGATATAAATGGTGTAGCTATCTTGAGGGGTTTTCATGATATTCCGCGATATCAGGCCTGTCGAGGTGAATAATGACCGATAGGCGGCCATTTTTAATTTTATCGACTTGAAATTTTTCAAGATGCATCCTCTCCTGAAACCTCACAATTTGTTTTATAGTAATGGTGTA
This sequence comes from Flabesymbios commensalis, assembly GCA_964017125.1. Classification (NCBI taxonomy): domain Eukaryota; kingdom Metazoa; phylum Annelida; class Polychaeta; order Terebellida; family Flabelligeridae; genus Flabesymbios; species Flabesymbios commensalis. The sequence continues at coordinate 2,591,475 of OZ024914.1, forward strand.
GCTATCTTGAGCGGTCTTCATGATATTCCGCAAAATCTTTCAGTCGGATTTACCGATGTTATAAATTAGGTCAAAGTGCTGGGTCAACTTCAAGGTCAAGGTCCAAAAACCTGAAAAGGCACAACTAGGGACCTTAGAGAACATGTATTTGCAATATGACTGTCATCGGCCCAGTACTTTTCGAGATTCGCTCCGGAAACGAAGTGTGCGTCAAAACGTCTAAATAGGTCATAGTTCTGAACCAGAAGTAGGTCAAAGTTCAAATACCCCAAAAGGCACAACTAGACCCCCTAGGGGTGTTGTGTGTAAAATTTGAAGACAATCGGACAAGTACTTTCAGAAATATGCTCCGGAAACGAATTGTTTACGGACGGCCCAACGCCGTCACATCATCATTTTCTCCTCTGCAACCTTGCGTATTGAATTCAGATTAAAAATATTTTAACCTGTCTATTAGCCACCTGGAAGTAACCCACATACCAAAAATTGTTATCCTAGCTTATTTCTTACAAAGTTATAGGCAAAAGAAGAGGCCAAAAAAAACCGGAGGTAGAATCCATAGCTCCCTCCGTCTCACCTACGGTGACGGCGGGAGCTAAAAATTTAAGGGTGCATCCTCCCCTGAAACCAGCTCAAATTTTGTTTTATAGTAATGGACTAGCATCTAACACAGTTTGCAAAATATTGGGCATGTGAAAGTAGATGATGGCCGATAGGGGGCCATTTTGAATTTGATCGAGTCAGAATTTGTCAAGATGCATCCTCAGCTGAAATCTCACATTTCATTCTATAGTAATCGTCTAGCCATCTAGCACGGTTTACCAAATATCGGCCATGTGAAAGTGAATAATGGCCAATAGGCGGCCGTTTTGAATTTGATAGAGTCTAAATTTTTCAAGATGCATTCTCTCCTGAAATCTCACATTTTGTTTTACAGTAATGATCTAGCCATCTAGCATGGTTTTCCAAATAACGGCCATGTTAAAGTGCATGAATAATGGCTTGAAGGCGGCTATTTTGAATTTGATCAAGTCGAAATTTTCCAAGATGCATCCTCGGCTGAAATCTCACATTTTGTTCTATAGTAATGGTCCAGCCATCCAGCACGGTTTACCAAATATCGGCCATGTGAAAGTGAATAATGGCCGATAGGAGACCATTTTGAATTTGATCAAGTCGAAATTTTTCAAGTTGCATTCTCTCCTGAAATTTCACATTTTGTTTTATAGTAATAGTCTAGCCATCTAGTGCGGTTACCAAATAACGGCTATGTGAAAGTGAATAATGGCCGATAGGCGGCCATTTTGAATTTGATCGAGTCAATTTTGTTTAAGATGCATCCTCTCCTGAAATCTCACATTTTGTTTTATAGTAATGGTCCAGCTATCTGACACGGTTTATCAAATATCAGCAATGTGAAAGTAAATAGTGGCCGATAGGCGGCCATTTTGAATTCGATTAAGTCGAAAGTTTTTAAAAGTCATCCTCTCCCAAAACGTCACATTTTGTTTTATAGTAATGGTCTAGCTATCTAGCACGGTTTACGTGATATCAGGCCTATCGAGGTAAATAATGCTGATTGTCGGCCATTTTTATTTCGTAAGTTAAAAATTTTCAGGGTGCATCTTCCCCCGAAAACTCACACTTTGTTTTATAGTAATGGTCTAGCCGTCTAGCACGGTTTACCAAATATCGGCCATGTGAAAATGAATGGCCAAAAAGGCGGCCATTTTGAACTTGATCAAGTCAATTTTTTTCAAGATGCATCCTCATCTGAAATCTCACATTTCGTTTTATAGTAATGGTCTAGCCATCTAGCACGGTTTACCAAATATCGGCCATGTGAAAGTGAATAATGGCCGATAAGCGGCCATTTTAAATTTTATGGGGTCGAATTTTTTCAAGATGCATCCTTTCCTGAAATCACACATTTTGTTTTATAGTAATGGTCTAGCCATCTAGCACGGTTTACCAAATAACGGCCATGTGAAAGTGAATAATGGCCGATTGGTGGCCATTTTGAAATTGATCAAGTCAAATTTTTTCAAGATGCATCCTCATCTGAAATCTCACATTTCGCTTTATAGTAATGGTCTAGCCATCTAGAACGGTTTACCAAATATCAGCCATGTGAAAGTGAATAATGGCCGATTGGCGGCCATTTTAAACTTGGTCAAGTTGAATTTTTTAAAAATGCATCCTCCCCTGAAACCTTACAATTTGTTTTATAGTAATGGTGTAGATATCTTGAGCGGTTTTCATGATATTTGGCAATATCAGGCCTGTCGAGGTGAATAATGGCCGATAGGCGGCCATTTTGAATTTTATCAACTTGAAATTTTTCAAGATGCATCCTCTCCTGAAACCTGACAATTTGTTTGATAGTAATGGTGTAGCTATCTTCAGCGGTTTTCATGATATTCCGCAATATCAGGTCTGTCGAGGTGAATAATGGCTGATAGGCGGCCATTTTTAATTTTATCGACCTGAAATTTTTCAAGATGCATCCTCTCCTGAAACCTCACAATTTGTTTTATAGTAATGGTGTAGCTATCTTGAGCGGTTTTCAAGATATTCCGCAAAATATTTCAGTCGGATTTACCGATGTTATAAATTAGGTCAAAGTGCTGGGTCAACTTCAAGGTCAAGGTCCAAAAACCTGAAAAGGCACAACTAGGGACCTTAGAGAACATGTATGCAATATGATTGTCATCGGCCCAGTACTTTTCGAGATCTGCTCCGGAAACAAAGTGTGCGTCAAAACATCAAAATAGGTCATAGTTCTGAACCAAAAGTAGGTAAAAGTTCATATACCCCGAAAGGCACAACTAGACCCCCTAGGGGTGTTGTGTGTAAAATTTGAAGACGATCGGACAAGTACTTTCAGAGATATGCTCCGAAAACGAATTGACCTGCGACCTTGCGTATTGAATTCAGATTAAAAATATTTTAACCTGTCCATTAGCCACCTGGAAGTAACCCACATACCAAAAATTGTTATCCTAGCTTATTTTCTTACAAAGTTATAGGCAAAAGAAGAGGTAAAAAAAAAACGGAGGCGGAATCCATAGCTCCCTCGGATCTCACCTATGGTGACGGCGGGAGCTAAAAATGATTTATAGAACAGTACGATATTCGTGAGTTAGGATTTGGAATAATATCAAATTCAAAATTAATATTCCATCTAATTTTCTCCATTATAAATTTACAGCAGTAATTTTCGGCTGTTGGTGATATACATTGTATACTGAAAAAAATGCATCGTTTTTTTGTTGTATCTCACATTCTGAAGTTATTACTGCACTTACACACACAAACAAAATGGATACATAATTAGAGGAAATATAAGCCATGCGGCTGTACTCCTCACTTTCTGTTATATACTATCATGTCTGTAATATATGTATGTTTCAGATAATAAACATTATTATTATTAAGGTCAAATTATTGACATAAAATGCAAAAAATCTTAATAAATCAGATATTTAAATTTTTTTCAGCCATTATTGAATATGTCCGAGAACTGGTCATTAGTAACATGCATAACAAATTTGGGAAGGATACTTGAAAAATTGTTCATGTTATCGCACCCACAAGGTCAAATTATTGATGTCAAATGCAAAAAATCCCAAAAAAAGGCCATTTTACATTTTTCTATAGCCATTGAACTTGTCCGAGAACTGGTCACTAGGAACATGCATAACAAATTTGAGAAGGATACATAAACAAGAGCGCTGACGCTAAGATATCCCCCCGCCATTAATTAAAGTCAATAATGGCCTCAAAGTCAAAGGGTAAAAAATACGTCAAAGGTCACAGCCCCCAAAAAGCACATCTACACCCCCTAAGGGATGTGTGTGGCAATGTGAATCCAGCAAACGATTTCCGAGCTATCATCCGGAAAATATCTTCTGCCATCAATTAAAGTCATTATTGGCCTCAAAATCAAACGTAAAAAAAAACGTCAAAGGTCACAACCCCCAAAAGGCACATCTACCGCCCCTGAGGGATATGTGAATGCAATATGAAAACAATCAAGCAAATGCTTTCTTAGATATCCGGTAACTCAACTTGTCGTCCGCCATCAATTAAAGTCAATAATGGCCTCAAAATTGAAGGTCAACAATTAGGGCAAAGGTCATAACCCCCAAAAGGCACATCTACACCCCCTGAGGGATGTTTGTGTGCAGTATGAAAACAATCCAGCAAACGCTTCTTGATATATCATCCGGAAACTGAACTGATCATCCCAAATCAAATAAAGTCAATAATCACCTCAAAATCAAAGGAAAAAATCAGGTCAAAGGTCATAACCCCCAAAAGGCACATCTACACCCCCTGAGGGATGTTTGTGTGCAGTATGAAAACAATCCAGCAAACGCTTCTTGATATATCATCCGGAAACTGAACTGATCATCCAAAATCAAATAAAGTCAATAATCACCTCAAAATCAAAGGAAAAAATCAGGTCAAAGGTCATAACCCCCAAAAGGCACATCTACACCCCCTGAGGGATTTGTGTGTGCAGTATGAAAACAATTCAGCAAACGCTTTGAGAGATATTGTCCGGAAACTGAACTTATCATCCGCAATCAATTGAAGTCAATAATCGCCTCAAAATCAAAGGTAAAAAATTATGTCAAAGGTCATAACCCCCAAAAAGCACATCTACACCCCCTGGGGAATTTGTGTGTGCAGTATGAAAACAATCCAGGAAACGCTTTTGCAAGATATCGTCCAGAAACTGAATTTATTATCCACAATCAATTAAAGTCGATAATCGCCTCAAAATAGAAGGTAAACAAGAGGCCAGCCGGCCACCATAATCCCCCGCCCCGCCCGCGTGAAAGAAATTTTACAGGGTGCATACTTCACTGAAGTCTCACATTCTGTTCTACAATAATGATCCACCTATCTAGATTACTGTGTATATTACAGATATTGAAGTCAATGTCGATCGCAAGTCAGCATTTTTTTAGTTTGAGCAAGTTGCCATTAAGAGGGTATATATATATATATATCCACTGAAACCACTGAAACCATACATTTCGTTTTATAGTATTTATTGGACTGGTACATATCCTATGGAATTTTTGTTCCAAGGGTTGATGCTGTGAATAGAATTAATGCCTTATCAATGTTGAATTTTGTTGGTAGATTTAAATTTTATGTGTTTTTCTCTAGCAAAAAAAAACATTTTTTACCCTAAAAAGTGACCCATTTTTCGCGCACGGCTGCTCTAAAACTATATTTCTGGGGTTTCGAAAGGGGCATTGCCCTTTCGCCGTAAACGGTGATTGTACACAGTTGAGACGATAACTCACTTTGCTTCTCCTGTGCACGTTTCAAAAACTTTGATAACAATTGGCCCGTTTTGTTTTTTGTCTGCCATCTTGAATTTATGCAAATTTGGACAGAATGAATATTATTTTTTGGATCAGAAAAATTAAAGAAGTGTACAAATAACTTTTATCATCATCATTTTCCACATTATGCCAATTTTGAAGGTTAGAGCATCTAACTATCTGGCACAGTTTGTCCGGTATCAGGCATATTAAAGTAAATTATGGCCGATAGTCAGCTATTTTTAATTTGATCATGTTGAAATTTCTCAAAGCATATCCCTACCTGAAACAGCACATTTTGTTTTATAGTAATGGTCTATCTATCTAGCACAGTTTATCAAATATCAGGCATAGTAAAGGTAATTATGGCCGATAGTCGGCCATTTTGAATTTTTTCGGGTTAAAAATTTTCAGAGCATATCCCCACCTGAAACCGCACATTTTGTTTTATAGTAATGGTTTAGCTATCTGGCACGGTTTGGCAGATATCAGGCATATGAAAGGTAATTATGGCCTATGGTCGGCTAATTAGGTAGTTAAAATTTCAAAAAACCCAAAAGGCACATCTACACCCCCTAAGGGATGTGTGAGTCAAAAATTAGAGAAATCCAGGCTCGGGTTACAGAGTTCTGCTCCGGAAACGAAAATGCGGACGTCGGACATCGGAGGCGACGGCAATACCCCCCACCCCCACTTCGTCAGGTGGGGGATAAAAATGGCCGCCATGACACTGAGTCAAGGAAACTGCCATTCATGAGTAAAAATTGTCATTGCTAGAAATGGCCTTTGTCGTAGGATGGCCTTAAATTTGCCAGTTCATCGGAATGGCTAATGACAAATTTTACCATTCCTGCACATTTTTTGGCAGTACCGGACAAGAGGAACATTTGGCCTTATTTCGAGCCCTGACTACCACTATGCAGTATGTTGAATATGAGTATATCGGATGAATGGCTGTGAAGTTATCAGGGTAACAAAGTCTTAAATTGAAGAAAAAAAAAAGTTGTTTTCAAGATATCGCCCAGAAACGAAACCTATCCTCTGCCATTATAATTAAAGTCAATAGTGGCCGCAAAGGTAAGGTCAACAATTACAATGTAGGTCCAGGGAAAAAGTTGTTTGGAAATAATTGATTGGCAATTTTGTCTTACAAGTTGTAACTTGCTAGACATCCTAATCATTGATGCATATTTTTTTTGCTAATGAGTTATAAATTTGATTAGCCAATTGACAGAATTGCCTAGCAGTTTGAAATGCGATGCTGAGCAAATTTTTCCCGCTCAAGGTCAAAGGTAATAGCCCTCGAAAGGCACATCTACACCCTTAAGAGATGTGTGTGTGCAATATGAGATATTGCCTGGAAACTTAAATACACTTGGGTTGCAGCTGGCCTAACTTCACACACGACCCTTTATCTGTCAATGTCTATATGGCATGAACTATTTGCACCATGTCGGAATGCAGGGTTCGAAATTAAGGGTGGTCCGCTAGTCCGAACACTAGTAAAAATAGCTGCGAACTTTGTTTACTAGTACCGCCGGCCTAGTAAAAAACGGCGCCTCAGTGATTCCATTTATCCGTAGAGGGGGAGACGTAATTGATCGTGCAGTAGGCCTAGCGGTATTAAGACAACCGCGGCCGTTGTCTCAGCATATACGCTTGTACCCCAACCAACACAAGCCGCCGACCCAATGATGATTAGATGTTGGGCCAGCGCCGTAGACGGTGGACCAACAACAAATCAACGTTGGGTCTTGTGTTCACTGGGACAAGACAGGCGTGTTGGGGGAGGGGGCTTTATCAGAACCGACACAACGCCGTGTCAGTGTTGAGGCGATATAAGAGGAGGTGGCCCAGCACTTCATGGCTCAGATCGTCGTCACAGGCACAGTTAATCCCCAGCCGACACAGGAAACATCATGAAGTGATGATGCTTTAATTAATGTTGGTCCACAGTCTGCGATTATGTCACAAACTTAAAACAATAATGGGTGAATATCAGCATTAAAACACCAGCACTTGGGTGAATGTGTTAACTTAGCTGTGTGTATCACTGACACCTGACTGGTTTTACCTGCATGCCGTGTCTACGAGACTGGCCGTCAATCAGCACTAGTCAATCAGCACTAATTGACCCTGCCTTCCCACCAAACACGGGGTATTCACTCAATGCCTTTTCAATGCTAAAGACGTTGGGCCAACATTGAAACAGCATTGGGTGAATACCTCGTGTGTGCTGCATATATCTGGCATTTGAGGCTCCAGAATTATGAATTGTCACAACTGAACTTATTTTATTTCAAACTAAGTGTATATATATATATATATAGTATGTCTATATGTGGTGATAGTTAAAATTGATATTTTATAAACATCGAGCTAACATTGTCTAAATTGTTGCGCCTATTTTCTTTCAACGTCATAATAAAATATTCCTATGTATTTTAATCCTCCCCCACTCAATGTCCCCACTGTTTCATAGCCTAGAAATGAATGCTACTAACCGACTGATCTATTTAGTGCCTTACCTTGTCTAGTTTCTGGTGTGTACACACACACTTCATTGCTCACGACAAACTTGTAATTATTTTTTAGTAGAAAATGATTCCAAAGCTCAAGGCTCATGTTTCGCTATATGACGGGGGTTTTGGCCCTGGAACTCCCAGAAAAGCTTGCTAGAAAAGATATGATTAAGGACAAGAGAGAGGGGGGGGGGGGGCGTATTTTTACAATAAAACGAAGAGAGAGGTAACATAAGGTAAATGTATATTTCAGGACTAGTAAAACATCTACCGGACTAGTAAAAGTTAGGTTTTAAATAGTCCTGATCACTAGTAAAAAAAATGGCTAATTTCTATCCCTGGAATGTGTCTACAATCACCAACATATGATTAAAGCTGTAGTCTGTCTGACGGGTGAGATAACCTCAGAGTGTATGATAAAGTTTTTCTCTCTGTGGATTATTGCTGTATAAGGTCTACTTGAACACCCTAGGGTGAGTGTCAAACTCTCACCCTTGAGTATTTTTTATAAATCCAAGATGGACGCCTAAATGGTTCCCGCTATAGAAATTATACTTATAGCGTTCTCTAGTTATGCTGGCGAGACATGTGATACATGAAAATAGGGGGTTTTGGAGGGTGCTCTATTGAAACTTTTTGACGAGAAAGCTGGATTTTTTCCGGTTATTTACATTTTATGTCCATAGATATTAGTGAAATTGCCAGCACCCTAATTCATGTAGTGTGCCTACTTTTAATTTAGACAGTTAGGGTTTAGACTAAAACTTCAATATCATGGAGACCAGTGCTTCATCTAGCCATTTCTAACATGGAACCACGCCATTATTGCTACCCTTTGTGAGCAAAATGTTGCTTTTCTTGAGCGTCATGCGGGGCTCACTTGCGATGTGTTTCCACATAGTTAATTTGTAAAAAACACAAAAGGCATGACAGGAGACAGTTCAAGGATGATGATCGATTTCAATGTCAATAATACATGACCCACGTATCAGTTTTTATCAAAAATCAATCTTTGGCTTAGAACCTCAACATAGTCTAAGCAGATTTATATATTTATCTCATGTTGCTTTGACCATGTTGATATTTCTTGGACAAAAAACACTTGTCAAAATAAACAAATACAGCCTGTTACTGAATCCAAAAAAAAATATTTTTGACCTGATTATGCCTCAATGTTTTCCGATATGACAGTCCAAAAAAATGTCCCATGATTTTGTAAGCGGTCAATTTGTGGCTGAAACAGGGGCTAGGTTTTGCATGGTGGGAATAAATTAATCATAGTACTATCAATCTCAATTGCATATGAAAAACTTCAGTTATTATTGTTAAAAGGTATGTCAATAACTAAGGGTACAACATCAAAAATCACATATTACCACTCATTTGTGACACATTTGATGTAAAATGAAAAGTATAGTCTACATTTTCATCAAAAATTTGTCTGTTCCACCACAATTTTTAAGAACACCTGACTCTTGTCCTCCATGACAAAAATATTTTTTTTGCAATCCCTGTACTGTAGCCTGTAGGCCCAGTTAGAATGTCTAACTTAACTTTTCAACGATGACAAAAGTGGGACTATCTGAAGCTTCAATGTCAATCAAGGTCAAATAAAAAATCATACTCTGTATGACTGATGAAGACTGCTGTTAACATCACAGATAAACATGAGACATTGACCCAGTGATGTGTTAAAGTTGGCCCAATGTTCGCACCGTTGGCCCAGCATTGAAATAGAATTGGTTTAACTGACAACTGTTGGTGTTGGCTGGGATAGGCTACTAGGCCTACTACATGTACTAACCTAGCGCTACTACTAGCCTAGCTAGGTTTGCTATTAAAACTAGCTAAGGTTTAAAATATGGAATGTTCTACTCACTAAGACTATTAAACATTGTACTAGGTCTAACGTTAACGTTAGTTTTGATGTTTATTTTAAAGAAAATGGACTTTTTACTGTTAGACTTAGTTAAGCAGATAGGCTAGAAAAGAATCCATTTTGTGATGCCCAGATCTGAAAAGTAGGAAGTGTTGCTGTTGTACAGGATGATGGTTCATGAATAACGATCTGGCAGACGAGTCTGTGAGACTGTGTTGTGAACCGCCGCAGTCTACAATGGCACACACTGGCCTGCATTCAACAACATGTTGTGTAAACAAACACGGCTCACGCTGACAATTGGACCTTGAGGTTTGAAATTAGGCCACGCTTACTATCTAATAATGCTGTCGTTATCTACTTACGCCGCCGACATCATTATCATAATAGTGACAACGGAATGAATGTGGTTATTATGAAGTAAACTGGTGCTCTATTGTGAATGCACCGCCCCACGTTTGGTAGATTGCAGACACGCGACTGCGGACTGGTAAAATGGCAGCGAGGCCGCGCCGCTCACCAGTGCTCACGCGCTTCACTGTCTGCCCTGTTTTCAAAACGAGAGATCCAGAAAACCACCAACAATTAACGCATCCACCAAATTCATCCAGTTTTTATGCATCCAACTTACACGTACTTCCGCCATTGACAACATAGTTATCAATGCGGGTTGATAAATGCAGACATAATGGCCGATATGACGGGGTAAATGTTATGTTTTGAATGGGGTTGGCAGCGGACGGCCAATGTTTATATACGCGTCGAGTTTGAGGAGAAACGCAGACAGGCTGCGCGCACGAGGCCGAGAGCAACACTCAACAAAAGCCGACAACACACGCCTCCCGTAGTCAATAAACCACAAATACAGCGCTTACTCACGAAATGAGACAATAAAGTACTGTCCAAGATAGACAGATAAGAGAAATACAGCCCACTGTGCATTTAATACCTGATATTTTCACCTTCTCGGTACGAAAACAAACCAACAACCTCTCTCTGCGCACTTTCGGACTTTGCGGCAACCCCTTGTGTAGGACGTCACCACTCTTGCTGTTGTCGATCTGATGACCGCAACAATCCGTGACGTTTACAACAAGCACTTGTCCCTGGAATTCCCTGGACTGACAGTTAAAAGAACACATTGTTGACTTTTTGTTTTGTCTCTACATGCGGGTCGATATCTGCATAATTAATGGCGATGTAGAATTCTAATAATAATCTTATATATTCGTAGGTTTGTTTTTTGTGTAAATTTGCCGATGATAGTATTTTAGGTGTGTGTCAGACAGGGAGTGGAAGTCAGTCTAAGCCTGCTCAGATTTCAGTCTGGCTCTCTGAGTCTCACACTCACAGTCTCTGTAACGTTAGACATATAGTAAAAGTCACTTTAAATCTGTCACTTTCGCGTTGCATGTTTTTCGCTCATTGCTCGAGCAATTTTCATCCGATTGTCATGAAATTTGACAAGCGTTAGTTTCGAGTCTTACGGCACCTGCCCTGAAAATTTCAGGGAAAAATATTATTTAGTTTAAAAGTTGGACCATTTGACATGTAGTTTTTGCGAATTATGACGCTCCTCTATAAACCCATTGAACGCTATCAGCTTCAATCACGAAATTCCACTACATGTTAAATAGTCTAACTTTTGAAATACTCATTCAAATTTCACGAAATTTCCAGGGTAGGCGCCGGAATAGTTGAAATAGTGCTTGCAAATTTTCATGGAAATTGATTTAGAATTGACTGAGAAATCAGCGAAAAACACCCAACGCTGGTGGAAGTTGCCTGCAACTATAGTCACATAGGCCTACCTGGCATGTCTAGTTAGAAGGATCTCACCCTCCACTTAGCGCTGATCGGTAAGCGGAGCAAGTCGCCTGGTCCACGGCTAACCCTCCACTATGCATGGCTATGTAACACGTTGTGGAGGGTGGCGTTTGCTAACATGTGGACGTAGTCTTAGACAGGCCCAGGTGTTAGTGAAACTGTACTCTGTAGTGTGGTGTGGTGTGGAGACTCTGAATCTGATTAAACGCACATTCATTGATTTAATATGACAATGATTCAATACCCAGACCGTTTTTAAAGTATTCGTAGGGTTACAAATTCATATTTTATTGAAAATAAGGCTATTAAAGATTTATACAGCTACAAAACGGGCATGCGTTGGACCGACGTGTAGGCCTACAGTAGCATATATAGAGTACAGGGCTGTAGGTATACAGTAACCTACTGTACAGGGTGACGGCAATAATATCATCAACTAAACGGATTACAAGATACCACTTAAACGATACATTGACCCAGTGCTGTTTTAATGTTGGACCAACGTCTGCGACGCTGGTCAAACATTAAACCAACATTGGACAAATGTACTATGTTTGAGAGAAAGTCCACCTGCCCATGCAGCTAACACAACACATTGTATAACATTTATACAACGTCGGCCCAACGTCTTCGTCGTTGGTCCAACATTGTATAAAGTCATACAAATGTTTTGTGTTCACTGGGTGTCAATATATAAGCTTGGCGTCAACCAGTTTCGACATCCCCGCAGTAATACAGTCAGTTAAGTTTGTTTGCAACCTAGCGACCAAGTAGGGGCCAGGGCTGATGGCTTTGAATTCCTAACTCATAGATGTCGCTCAAGTATATATGAAGTTGCTGTGATTTGAGAACTTGATACAAATCGTTCATAACTCTTCTTAATGAGGCTTTGGGTATGAAATGCATATTTAGCATTATTATGGAATAGGGCCTGGGCCTACCCACGGGCACTAATGCATCCTAGGGGACCCTTGTCCCGCGCATTTTGACAGTTGACCATACCTTTAAATAACATAATTCTTTTGTTATGAACGATTTGTATCAATAACTAACATTACCTTATATCCCCGTGTATAATGCGATGTTTTTTCTTAGCTATTCATGTCACAAAAAGGCACCTCGTATTATACATAGATGTAGAATTTATTACAATTTTTTTGGCTCTCTAGTGGTAAGTTCTCTAGCGGTAAAACGAATCTGGAAACGTAGGCTGGTCAGCGTGTTTGATAAGCAGGCCTATACAACAAGAACAACAGTTAGACTGTGACTTTCCAACTAGTAGAATGTCATTCACTGTATTTCATGGACGACGTATATTAGCGGCCTAGCGACGATTGTGATAATGCACCCAGTGAGCACGATACACTATACGCAATGCTGTGTCAAAGTTAGGACTGTGTCGTCGACGCTGGCCCAACAATTATAAAGCAGCATTGGACATTAAGTGTGTTTGTTGCGAGTGCAAACAAGAGACGTTCACTTAATGCTGGTACATCGTTGAGCCACCGTCTGCGACGCTAACACAACATTATTCTAGCTTTGGGTGAATGCGTCGTGTTTGCTGGGAGCCCCCGTCTCACATTCCCGCCAAAAGACAGAGACGCGCATGGCAAATAATGTTTTTAGCAACAAGCTACACGAGGATCGACAATTCATTGATTGTTTTTCACTAAATTAATAGTTAACCTAAAAAATATACATAATATACACATACCTAAAAAATATACATAATATACACAGATCATTCACTTGTGAGAGGTATCTGACAGATAGCTACAATGAACAGAAAAGGGTAAAACTGGTTTGATGCTGGGCCAACACAGGTGACAGCATCAGAGTGTTGTGTATGTTGGATAAGCTTGACATCGTCCTACATTAAAGGTAGAGGTCGTTTTAATTCAGGCCGTTAAGAACCACCTGAATGTGTCAGGAAAAGGTATAGGGCAGATCTCAAATTTAATTTTAGTAGGCTACTGGTGGCAAAAATGAGAAAAAGGTAATGTGCGGCCATTTAAGTAGCAACAATTAAGCCTGTTATTATCAGTTATTCAAATTAGACTTTAAAGCTTTTATTTTATTTAATCCTCCCTTTTTCTCCAGGCTTGAGTTAAAAGAATAAAAGCCAACACGTCTACAGTGTAGGATAGTCCTGAAGCTGAGTTGTGATTTTCAATTGCTGTTCAAAAAAGTTGTAACACTCGATCACCCGTTGAGGTTTGATTCCTGTCACCACTTTTGAGTTGTGATCGCTAATTGCAGTTCATAATCACACCTTGCATCAACATCAGGTGTGACTCTGCCTCCACACATTTCGTGTTTTGTTGTGTTAATTAACACGTCGTTCGGGTGTGACTGCTGTCAAAACCTGTGAGTAATTGCGATCTGCCCTAAGATACCAATTCCTGCCACTTTTAGCTGGTTTTTAATCCAAGCCAGGAGTTGGAAATCACATGCACCGTATGGATAAATGACTGTTTGAACCACGGGAAATTGGGATGTGTCTATGCGGTGACAGTCACTGCCATGTCTATGCTTCTACTGAGGGAAGGAAACTATCAAGTCCTCGTCATTTTAAAATGAGAAATGGACTATGTAGACTTTTGTTTTCTACCAAACAAATGCTACCATGTCATACCTAGTTCTTGTAGCAAATTATTGATGAATTTTCAAACGGAAATCTCATAATTTACGTGCATTAATACACATTATACGAGCTTGATTCTGACAGAAGCACCATTTCCCACAAATTGCGAATTGTAGTGAATAATACACTGCAGTATTCAGCTTACTATTATATTGAGGAGTTACTGCCTTTTGGGTTTACACGATCGAATAGTGGAGCTGAAAAGCCCCTATGCTGTGCATGCGTGCGGGCGTGAACAAATAGACCTAGTATGTTGAGATTGCTGCTTCCATGATTTCTGTTATAGAAAACCAATGAGCATGCTGACCCTATCCCATTCAGCTGTGGTTTGAACCAGCTTGAATTTCTATTGAATTATCAATTCACGATAACGCAATGGCAATAATTTGACTGAGATGGAATACAAAAATACAGCATGGCACAAATTTTCAAACCACGATACGTCAGAAGCACATTTTTTCTGTGATCCATTGTGAAATTATCAGCAGGTCAGAAGAACCAGTCAAAGGTGAAACTGACTGGCCCTCCTATATTTTCACTGGCCACGGGCCAGTGGGCCAGCACTTAAATCGACCCCTGTACAGTAATTATCCGTTATAGCACGAATCGTTACTACACGAATCGGATATAACACGATGCAACCATAGATCCCAAAATTTTACACTATCTTTTTTACCATTTTTCTGGAAAAATCGTGTTTTAAATATTTGAACATACAATTAAGCATGAAATTGTCCGCCAACGACACATGTTAATCGTGCAGTAGCGGTAGGCCTAATCCTTCACGCATGACGCTCACGCAAGGTCGCCGGTAAGTGGTATTGCACAGTACATAACGGCACCCTTTTAGAACAAGAGTATCTCATTTCGTATTTGAGCTTAACTTCAATTCAAACACGAATCGTGTAATAGATAATATAAAACGAATATGACACGATTTGATCTCAGAAAATGTATTTACTTACACAAATTAACTTAATGTGGCGTGTTTAGCAAAAGAACATGTTTATTTAAATCGTGTAATAAAAATATTATAACACGAATAATAATGTTTCTACATGTTTTTTTTAATCTGTAATAAAATATTATAACACGAATATGGTGATTCTGCAAGTTTTTAAAATCGCGTGTAATGAAATATTATAACACGAATATGATGTGTTTTATATCATGTGTTTTATATCGTGCTATAAAATATTATAACACGAATATGGTGCTTTTTATATCGTGTTATAAAATATTATAACACGAATATGGCGTGCACGATTTGATGTCAGTAATCCCAGCTATTAAATAAAATTAACTTAATTTAGCAGGTTCAACCGAAAAATGGTTAAAAATGGTTATTTTTAAATCATGTAATAAAATAGGTAGCCAGAGGTGATGACACGCCGATCGTTTGATGAATGCCACTTCTTCACAACTCACATTGTGCAATGTCGAGCAGCGTTCTCGCTTGTATTGCAAGGTGTTATGTTCGCGATAAACAAGTCATTTTGTTAAAAAAAATATAAATTAAGTTATTATATTAGATTTAATGGTGTTGCATAAATATATTTTTATGCCGATATGATCAGTCATAAATCACTGTCAGTATGGACAGCTCACCGACAAGTTTGATTGACAAGCGTGTTCTAACGCTGATTGGTCAATATCTCCCTCCCATCTCACCATCTCACCTTTCTCAAAATAAGGTCCAAATGCACCATGCGCTTTCATGGGAATCGACCATATATGTGTTATCTTTAAAAGAAGTGTTCAGATATATATGTAATATAGTTTTTCACCCACTTGATGTTGTGTCTCGCTTCTGCGACCCACAACATCAAGTGGGTGTAAAATTTGCAACAAAACATTTGCCAAAATCTGACACATTTAATCTTTATTTCCCAGGTCAATTTTTTTGTTTGAAGGAAAAACCAGAAAGCTGAAAACGGCTTAGACTTGATTGGTACAGGATAAATCCTCAACTCAAGTCACAGATGTGATTTCCGAGTGCTTCTGGTCATCGGCTCTCGGATGTTTAGGAATCATACAGTGATCGCTGCATGAGGATGGGACCAGCGCCATCGCAAACTATGGCAAACGAAAATATCTCCCCACAACTGGGAATGGTGCACGGAACTATACAGAAATATGCAGGAGAAATAAAACAAATAGCTTCACTGAAATATGACAAGTTTTTATCTTCACTTAAAGAGTTAAATGAGATGTAAGTACAGTAGAACCTGCTATAAGCAGCCACCCTTGTCACACTAGGAAAAGTGGCCTTTTAGCAAAGGTGGCTGCTCATAGGAGGTTCATTTCTATACAAAAAGTAATTTTGGGGAATGACCAAGTATCCTGCCATAGGATGTTGGCTGCACATAAGAGTGGCTACGCATAGCAGTATATAATTATTGATTGATAGAGAAGGTTTTCTTTTTACATTTATCAGTCTATGCACTACTTGCCATATTTTGAATCCAGTTATTTGATTAACCCCTGTGTCGCTGAATTGTTTGTTTCTGTTCTCATTCATTTGAATCTGGAATGGCTAACACAATTTCCAGCTTCAAATGACAGAAAAACTGCTACATGTATCGTATTTATTCTAAGAAACGCCCATATTCCGATAAATTCCCACCCCCTGATTTGAAAATAAAACCCACTATCAAGTACACTATATAATCTTTAAAAAACTACTGTAATAAGTGCTTATATTTAATGGCCTGGGCATTTATTAAAATTATAAATGACTTTTAAAAATTATTCAATCACAAAGTAATTTACCTATTTTACTGGCATTCATTTTGGTTTGGAGTTAGCTTGAACATGTTAAAGCTGTATATACATGTATATATATATACATGTATATGCAGGGATTAAAAAGTGATTGAATCCATCAGAAATAGGATGGTCTGTATCCATATTTTCAATAAGATTACCCCAGAAATAGAATGGTCAGACTGTACTCATATTCTCAATAAATTTGCCCCAAATCGTTACTGCCTTTTAAAATATATTTTTACTTCATTATACCTCTAATCATTGCTTCCTACCTCTAAAAGTTGTGCTCCCTCTGATGACTGAAGGGTCTTAAGTTATTAGAATAATTTATACCGGTATATACATGTATATACATGTATGCATACATTAGGCGATTGTAATGAATTCTTATATACATACATTAATACAGCAGTATAGATAGATAGATAGATAGATAGATAGATAGATAGATAGATAGATAGATGGATGGATGGATGGATGGATGGATGGGTGGGTGGATGGATGGATGGATGGATGGATGGATGGATGGATGGATGGATGGATGGATGGATGGATATTTATTGATGACGGTAATTCTATGCAGACTTATGCGTCATTAAAATGAACATATTTAGATGACTATATACAACAGGATTAGTTCGGTAAAATATGCATGCTAAGTTAACTTAAACATGTTAAAATCAAACGACATTATATACTAAAACAAGCACAGGTTAAATAAAATATGCATCAGAACCATTTAATATATATATACATTAGAAAGTAACATTAGGAAGTAACCTTTTCCATATATTTACTGCCTACATGCACTTTGTTGTGTTTTAGAACCAGTCGATTCAGTGATGTAGGAGGGAAGACGCTGGTGTTTAAGAAGAAAGCAGGCACAGACTCCACATTTTTCTGGAAAGGGACTGTTCGAATATGCTGCCATAAGGTTGATAGTCAAAACTCTCTGAATGCGAGGCACAAATTCATTTTAGTCAGAAATGACATCAATGTCTGGAACTTTTTTTCTCTTTTTCTCTTATCTCATACATTACCCTTAAAACAGCAGTCTGTATCGCAATCAATAATAACCCCTACTACAGTCGTTTTTAATCTGTTCAATTAGACAATTAAATCACAGTTATCGGGAAAAGAAAGAGCTTTTCAACATCAAAATTTCCAATATTTGTTGTAAAATTAAACAACTATGAGTAGTTTTCACCCTTTTGAAGTTGTTGGTCGTGGTATAGAAAGCCACAGCTGTCGGTTACAATTAAGGTATTTAATCTAGCACTTTGATGGTTGACTTGACTCTTATGCTGCCGAATTGTTTCTGACTATTTTTCATTCATTTGAAGCTGGAATTGCTGACGCAATTTCCAGCTTCAAATGACGAAAAATAATTATTTTTATAAAGACATAGACATATTTGAGATTTTATTTTTTAATTTACTAAACATCTACCATAAAATATTTTAGCAATTCGAGTTCAATTTTTTTGGTCAGACATTTGCTTGAAAACGAATATATACGGTCCCGGCAGGATAAGGGTTAAGGGTTGAACAATTATGCTTCAGTGTTCAATAACTACGTGCTAAATTAATGAATATGAATTTTAGCCCATTTAAAGTTGTATCTTGCTACTACCACCCACAACTTGAATTTGAATCAAAAGATATGGTAATCTACCAAATCAAATGCTCAGGGTTCCCACATGACCTGAAAAACCTGGAATCATGTTGCTTTTTACGATACGCTGAGAGAGATAGTGGGGGAAATAATTATGTCCATCTGCACACTGGAACACGAGGCGTAGCAGTATCTACATGGTGGCAGGGTAATCTTTATCATGCTTGTACTCTCGGGTTGTGTGTTTACACTTATTACGTAATGCCCATGTACACAGCGCTGCATCTGGGTTCTCTTTATGATCTTAATTAGGGCGATGGTAGGCCTACTGAAAATGCCTGCCGTGCATGATTAGGTGTCACCATGCCCTTTCTGAATACTCGATCTATGAAACACTGCATTAAAATATTTCATACTAAGTATTTTGTGCAATTTTTATTTTGTAACATAGATGAGCTCATGTGTAAGGCTCATATTTGTTAAATTTGACACCAAACATTTGCAAAAATTGGATGACTCAACTACCATCTACAAATGAATGAAAATCGATTTAATTTCATAAGATTTTTTTGAGAGAGAGCTACACCTGCACAGCTGATTTGTTTCAGTTCATTTTTTGTCATGATAAACTATTATAAAAATGAAAAAAGGCCTTAATGCGGTGTTGTGTTGTTGCAGTGGTTTATTTTGTCACTATCTTTTATTTCATCATTAGCTTAACATTTTGACCACATCATAATTAAAAAAAAAATTATGTTATCTATCACATAATGCTATGCGATTCTAGTCATTTGCTAATCATATTTGAATTTGATATTCATTCAACAAAGATAATGACATAGTTTGAGTCAAATCTTGAAGGAGAAACTGCTACTGGTAATCAATTATTTTCAAACAAATTTTTCCTGTTGTTAATTAACCCTGCTGATCACGACTATTTTCGTTTTAACCTGTTTTAGTAGTTGATTAAATCACTTATATTGGAAACAAAATGGGTGTTTAAACATCAGGATTTGCAAAGGATAGGTCATCTGAAATTAAACAAATAAGGGTAATTTTCAACCACTTGAAGTTGTGGATCGCCTTAGCGAAACACAACTTCAAGTGGGTGAAAATTTAAATAAATTAACCCAGGATAATGTTTAATATGTATATTTTTTTGTTATATTGCTTATGTAGGTGAACAACAGAACGGGGAGCATTGAGTCAACTCGTGTCCTAAATCTTAAAGACTACATCCGTCTGTTCAATGAGATCTCACAACAGGCTGCCATGGCGACCCTGAAGTCATCAGACGGCTGCTCTGCTATCAGCGCTTCTATCATCCTCACAGAGTACGTCTTCTTCGTTATTAATCCTTGGTTTGAAAAACCCTTAACTCTTACAGTGCAGGAATCGACTTTAGTCGTCAGAATCGGACGACTAAAGTCGATCCCCACACTGAAAAAACAAAATATTTGTAATGGCCGTAGACCTATAACATAGGTATTCAAATGAATCAGAAAGAGCTGACTAAGACATTTATAATGAGCTCAAATTGAAAAAAACTCTTCGGTTGCGATGTACAGTGGAGACCCGGAAATCGGACCACCCATGGGACTGACTGAAAGTGGTCCCATTTTGGAATCGATCCAATTTGTGAAACCAGCAAATTATGAATGGACAGATACTAGTCAGTCTGTTCATATATCAAGGTCTATTA
Organism: Flabesymbios commensalis; assembly: GCA_964017125.1. NCBI lineage: Eukaryota > Metazoa > Annelida > Polychaeta > Terebellida > Flabelligeridae > Flabesymbios > Flabesymbios commensalis. The sequence goes on from OZ024914.1 coordinate 2,611,777, forward strand.
ATAAACTAATGTATTGAATATGACGTCATGATATAATAAAAAAAAAAACAATTAAAAAAAAAGATGTAATAAATGCATATAAAAATATATATGGAGAAAATATTATACTTATATTTATTTCTGTAAAAAGTCTGTAAACTGAAAATTGATCAGCCGTGAATAAGCCTATGACACCCAAAGTCCCAAGTCCCTTATTATGACTGTCAATATTGTTTGATATGCTTTAATATAAAAGACAGCGAAATTCGCTGGCTTCAATTTTTTTTAATTGATTTCGAAGTGACATTTATTTGTTTATCATATTTCGAAATGTGCTGGCTTTAAACTGTTTTAAATTTGTTTTGAAGTGACATTTATCTTGAGAGCTGTATTGACAAATATGATATTAATTAGCAGTGCTCAAAATTAGATGTCACGCTTCTAATTTTATAAAAACTCGGGAGTGGTACACAAAGTCATTATGATCAACTTTGAGTAAAAATTTCTTTCATTACGTTCCTAGTGTGATAGTATCGTTTGAGCAGGGTAATCAGGCCAAGCAGCTGTGAACGGGAAATCGATCAGCCGTGAATTACCCCATGTAACTTACAGTCCATTAACTGGATATAATTTATACTTTCCCGCGTAAAAATACATCAGATAATTATTCCATTTATTATGCCTAACTTATACAGAAAATAATGATGGAATTGTTTTGTCTTGCTTCACTATATGAATTTACATAGCATTTTGTAAGACTGTTGGGATCGCAAAGGTGTAATCACGCTATACAGGTGATAATCCTTCTGTACGCTAGGGCCTGTCATGACAAGTCAAGCTGATAAAAAGCAGTCTAGCGAATTATTATCTTCTCGAATTATGATCATGTTATAAATATGATAATCTGTTTGTTTGTATTGCTTGTATTTTTTGTTTCCTATTCCAGTATCTATTTATACGCTAAGCCTATCTGTATTAGACACACATAGCCCCCACATATCCTGCGTATTTAAATTGTTGTTACACGCCGAATGTCGAAAATCAAAAGCGCCTTTGTTTAACCTTGTGGTTTCTATAGAGCAGTAGCTCAATTATTGCTACAAATCTTACAGTGCTAATATAACTTCCTATAACTTAACAAATTATTAAATATAAGGAGTCAACTTAAATTGTGTTGTTTTATCTTAGCAACATACACTTTCACTAAGTCACTAAGCTATCATCGTAAGTTCGCGCTCTGTAAATTATTTCAGCTGTATTAACAAAGAAAGACGGTCGTAGGAGCTAAAACACTACACAGTTAATAATCAACCAACCGAAGAGGCGCGACTCAAGGAAGGGACATGACATGACAAGGCGACTGATTGAAATTTGCACTGATGATAATGTTTAAATGTTGCATGTATGATTTATCTCACCATCGCAAATCCTTTCTGTGATCCAATCTGAGCTCAGTGGATCTAGCCAGCGCTGGCCACTTTTGTGGATCCAGCCAGCTCCGGTCCTCTTAGTGGATCCAGCCAACGTTGGTCCCTTGCTGGATTCAACCAGATCTGGTCCCTTTATTAGATCCAACCAGGGCTAGTTAAGTTAGTAATTATGCCAGTGCTGGTCCCTTAGTAGATCCAGCTACTGCTGGTGCAGTGGTCCCATTAGTGAATCCAGCCGCAGCTGGTCCCTTAATTGATGCATATATAACTGTAAAAGTGGGAATTATTTTTTTTTACTGGTCCGTTTTTGGAGTCCTTTTATGATTTGGGACTGAAAAAGGGTGGTCCGTGTCCCGAATCGCGGGTCGGTCCGCTTTTCTGAATCTGATAATACATTATGTTAATGGGGAAATCTTTGGGACTGAAAAAAGGTGGTCCGTATTCCGGGATGGTCCACTTTGTGAGGCGGTCCGATACCGGGTCTCCACTGTATTTTACAAATTAATTCAGAGCTTTAAGGGTCAAAATGCTAATCGCGTCTATAGCTGTTTTTAGTTTTTATGTTTGTTGTTTCAAAAAAAGAGGTTTGTCAAAAAAATATGCAGTCAATTAGCAAAATTGTCATATATATTTATTCTAATACATAGTACAAATCTGAGTAATTTTCACCCACTTGAAGTTGTGGGCCCTTCCAGCGAGACAGTTTTTTTTATAATGCAGTACTTTAAAGGTTGATATAATATAAGTATGGTTTACATCCAGTAATTATTTTATTGTAGGCTACACACATTTCTACACTGCATATTATACATTGTGTTTGCTCAGGGGGAAAATTTGATTTTGTATTTCTATTCTGCACAGTAAGATCTCACAACCCTAAATAAGCCAAAATCCAGGGAGGTGTCGACTAATGATGGAATCATCGCACAAAATATTTCTAATGCAGCTGTTCCAACCTCTATTGAAACAAAATAAAATACAAAGAAGTAATAATTTTTTAAATTTTTAATAAGCACCCGTTATTTTCTTTGTCAAGGATATCAGATATAACTGTTTCATGATAACCTCGCAGGGATACAGTGGGTTAAAATGATGTGTGTCTGTTCTGTGAAAGAGAGCACAGATTATAGCCCAATTTTAACAGTATTGACTTTTTTACACTCTAGAGGGCGTAGCGCAAAATCTGTCTGGTAAGCATACCCATAGCGGGCCTGTTTTTCAAACGAGGACATCTCAAGCTTTATCCTGATATATGGATATGTCACACTAAATATCTAATAGGGTGAAAAATGGTGAAATCGGCCTGCAGTATTGAGGCAGTTGACATGTGTTTCAATGGGACTGGCATTTGCAGGGCTCGACACTAACACTGGCCCGTTGGCCCGAGGCCAGTAAAAATCACTAAGGGCCAGTAAATCACCTAAGATACTGGCCCTGTAGGCAACAAAAAAATTACACTCCCCTTGATACTGTGTACACTAAGGACTAGAACGATAAGGCTAAGGGCCATTAATTATCTGAAGTTACTGGCCCTCTGGGCTACTACCTAAAATCAGTTAGTGTCAATCCCTGCATTTGGGGTTGTGAGACCATCAGTAGACATGAGGGGAGGGGTTTGCATGTTCTGGTCCTTTCTCGGCATATTCCAGCTGCTTGATAAAAAATCTGCAGCTTGATATCTATATTTTATTGAGTTTTACCATCGCTGTAACAATCTAAGTGTAATAGTTTTGATTAGAAAATATATGATTGATGAATAAATGTGATAACTATGTCTAGAAGAGATCTGAAGAGGCCATGTTTTGATGATATAAGTCATGGATGAAATGCCTCGTTGGTAGATTGATTGTCATATGGGCCCAAATAAAAAGAAAATATAGTGAATTAAGTATGGATGCTACTAATAACAGTCCATTCTATTATGTGTGGCATATTTCAACAACAATTTTTGAAATACAAGGTAACTATGACAACCTCGTGTGACGTAATAGAGCCGGTAATAGCCACTTCATTTAACTGTTTTATTCAATGCAACTTTCGTGGAAACCAGGCTGATTTTAACGATATCAATAATTATTCAAAGGGCTCCGAGGGCAACAGTTTTCAATATATTTACCTAATTCAAAAACTATGTTGCTCAGAACACCTTCAAGCTTCATACCAGGTTGAAATAAAATAAACGAACAAAATTATATCTCTACATCCGTTATCTTCTTTATCAAAGATATCAGATATAACTGTTTCATAATAACAGGAATACAGGGAGTTAAAATGATGTGTGTCTGTTCTGTGAAAGAGAGTACGGAATATAGCCCAATTTTTACAGTAGTGATCTTTTACACGCTAGGGGGCGTAGCTCAAAATCTGTCTTGTAAGCATACCCATAGCGGGCCTGTCTTCGAACAAGGACATCTCAAGCTTTATCCCGATATGTCACACTAAATATCTAATAGGGTAAAAAATGGTGAAATCGGTCTGCGGAATTGAGGCAGTTTACATGTATTTCAATAGGACTGGCATTTGGGGTGGTGAGACCGTAAACATTTAATCACTGACTTTAAAATGTCAAATTTCAGCTGTACTGTATTATTGTATCTACCATATGTAATTGTTATTCACTAAAGTCAAATGACTATAATTTATTTGTTACATTTTAGATGATAAGTTTGGCCTGCTGGAATAGATAGTGGATGATTTATGCTCCATTTCAATGTATCATCCATTTCATGTTTGTTATATCTATTTTCTGTTGGGATTTTTCTGCTTTACTAGAAGCTCAGTTCAACTAGCAAAAATACATATTTTTTTACATACTCCAGGTTGGAGGCACTATTGGTCAGCAAAAAGATAATATTTTCACACTTGTGCAAAAATGACCTACATTATATTATATTTTAACATTTTGAAAAAAAAGTATATTATATTTCATACATAAATAATATATGAAAATTCCATTGCCTCTTTATTTTGAACTTGGAGGTATTGTGACCACCTCCCCGTTGTGTTGCTAACTTACTTATGCTTTAGTGTGATGATGGTGTATTTGTGTTTTTATCCCCCGCCCACGAAGTAGGGGCGGGGGGTATTGTCGTCACCATGTCTGGCCGTGCGTATGTGCGTCTGTGCTACCGTATTTTTTTCCGGACGATATCTCTGAAACCGCTAGCCGGATTGCTTTCATATTGCATACACACATCCCTTAGAGGGTGTAGATGTTCCTTTTGGGGGTTATGACCTTTAACCTAGTTTTTTACCTTTGATTTTGAGGCTATTATTGATTTTAATTGATTGCGGATGATAAGTTCAGTTTCTGGACAATATCTCACGAAGCGTTTGCTTCATTGTTCTCATACTGCACACACACATCCCTCAGGGGGTGTAGATGTGCCTTTTGGGGGTTATGACTTTGACCTGATTGTTGACCTTCGATTTTGGGGCCATTATTGATTTTAATTGATGGCAGATGATAAGCTCATTTTCCAGACCATAGTTTGGGAAGGGTTTGGTGGATTGTTTTCATATTGCCACACACATCCTTTAGGGGGTGTACATGTGCCTTATGAGGGATTGTGACCTTTGACCTATTTTTTAACCTTTGACTTTGAGGCTATTTTTCACTTTAATCAATGGCGGTGGATATCGTTGGCGTCAGCGCTCTAGTTAACCCTTTCAGTCAGAATGTGACGTCTGTAGATTTCAGATTCTGACAACTAGTGTAGTCGTCAGATTCTGAAGTTTAAAGTCGATCCCCGCACTGAAAGTGTAAAAATATTTATAATGGCCATAGACCAATAATATGTATTCAAATAAAGCGGAAACTGCTAGCTAGAAATTTATGATGATTTTAAATTGGCGATAACCCTTTGTTCTCCATGGTTTATACCAAACTACTTCAGCGCTGTATGGGTTGAAGTGATACATTATAAAATTAAAATTTTATCAATTTTAATAGTCTTTTATCAGGTTGGAGTCTTGCTTGTAAATCAAACACGGGTCCAGCAGAACTAGAATTAACAATTAAAACTTAAAATTTAAATTCTCACCCACTTGATGTTGTGTGTCACTGCATCGACCCACAAATTCAAGTGGGGAAAATTACTTACATTTGTGCAAGTTAAATCAATACATTTGCATATCTGCTAATGCTGATTTCTGCTTGAAATTTTCTTGTTAGTCAGCAAAATATGAAAGATAAAATCGGCTATGTTTGCGATTAACACTATACTTACAGTGCAGGGATCAACTTCAGACATCAGACGTCTAGGGCTAAGGTCAGATTTTTAAACGTCTAAATTCGATCCCCACACTGAAAGAATTGAAACTATTTAAAGTGGACGTAGATCCATAACATAGGTATTCAAATGAAGTGCTCAGAAAGAGCTTACTAACATATCTCTGATGATTTCAAATTGAAAATAACCCTCTATAAAAATATTTCCTGTTTGTGTATTACAGATTGGATGCTCGGTTTGGTGAGCAGGAAGAGACCGATAATGAGTGTTGTATTTCCTGTTTGTGTTTTACAGATTGGATGCTCGGTTTGGTGAGCAGGAAGAGACCGATAATGAGTGTTGTATTTCCTGTTTGTGTATTACAGATTGGATGCTCGGTTTGGTGAGCAGGAAGAGACCGATAATGAGTGTTGTATTTCCTGTTTGTGTTTTACAGATTGGATGCTCGGTTTGGTGAGCAGGAAGAGACCGATAATGAGTGTTGTATTTCCTGTTTGTGTATTACAGATTGGATGCTCGGTTTGGTGAGCAGGAAGAGACCGATAATGAGTGTTGTATTTCCTGTTTGTGTATTACAGATTGGATGCTCGGTTTGGTGAGCAGGAAGAGACCGATAATGAGTGTTGTATTTCCTGTTTGTGTATTACAGATTGGATGCTCAGTTTGGTGAGCAGGAAGAGACCGATAATGAGTGTTGTATTTCCTGTATGTGTATTACAGATTGGATGCTCGGTTTGGTGAGCAGGAAGAGACCGATAATGAGTGTTGTATTTCCTGTTTGTGTATTACAGATTGGATGCTCGGTTTGGTGAGCAGGAAGAGACCGATAATGAGTGTTGTATTTCCTGTTTGTGTATTACAGATTGGATGCTCGGTTTGGTGAGCAGGAAGAGACCGATAATGAGTGTTGTATTTCCTGTTTGTGTATTACAGATTGGATGCTCGGTTTGGTGAGCAGGAAGAGACCGATAATGAGTGTTGTATTTCCTGTTTGTGTATTACAGATTGGATGCTCAGTTTGGTGAGCAGGAAGAGACCGATAATGAGTGTTGTATTTCCTGTTTGTGTATTACAGATTGGATGCTCGGTTTGGTGAGCAGGAAGAGACCGATAATGAGTGTTGTATTTCCTGTTTGTGTATTACAGATTGGATGCTCAGTTTGGTTAGCAGGAAGAGACCGATAATGAGTGTTGTATTTCCTGTTTGTGTATTACAGATTGGATGCTCAGTTTGGTGAGCAGGAAGAGACCGATAATGAGTGTTGTATTTCCTGTTTGTGTTTTACAGATTGGATGCTCGGTTTGGTGAGCAGGAAGAGACCGATAATGAGTGTTGTATTTCCTGTTTGTGTATTACAGATTGGATGCTCGGTTTGGTGAGCAGGAAGAGACCGATAATGAGTGTTGTATTTCCTGTTTGTGTATTACAGATTGGATGCTCGGTTTGGTGAGCAGGACGAGACCGATAATGAGTGTTGTATTTCCTGTTTGTGTTTTACAGATTGGATGCTCGGTTTGGTGAGCAGGGAGAGACCGATAATGAGTGTTGTATTTCCTGTTTGTGTATTACAGATTGGATGCTCGGTTTGGTGAGCAGGAAGAGACCGATAATGAATGTTGTATTTGCATGGACCGTAAAGCGGAAGTTATCCTGCCATGTACTCACACTTACTGTGAACAGTGCATTGATGAATGGTATGTAGAAAAAAGGACATATAATGTAGTCACTGTGAAATTATTCATAAAATAGAATGGAAGAACACCTTATTATATGCAGACTTATATAAAATAGAATGGAAGAACACCTTTTTATATGCAGACTTATATTTTACCTTACGCAGGAAATGTTCAATTATGCCCTTAAAAATATCAATTATGCTGCAAGAATAATTGAAAACACACATAGCTTGGTGGATATGGTCGACAGGCAACATTTAGCTGTTGAACCTTGCAAGCAAAATGCAAGACCAAAATTTTTCTAAAATTATGCAATAATGTGCAATGTTTTTTTTTATTTTTCAAATTACACCATGTTACTCCATGTGGGGTAGCATTACATAATCCAGAATCCCAAATAATAGCTGCTATGACAACAAAATAACTTGCTTTAAAATAGCTGTAGAGAAAAATATTTTTAATGGTCATAGACCCATAACATAGGTATTGAAATGAATCAGAGAGAGCTAGCTAAGACACTTATGATGATTTTAAATTAAAAAAATAACTTTGGTCTTCATGGTTTATTCAAGAATAATTCATCGCTTTAAGGTTTTAGATTATTTGTTACACCAAGTAGAGCTAAGATTGTGTGTTTGAGGAAGAACAGATATTTAATCTTGTACATATATGGAGAAATGGCAGCTAGACAATGATCTGATCAACTTTTGAGTTGAAACAATAAAAAAATACCTTTTTGATGCTTCACAATCTTGCAATATTTAATTATCTCGGGAAAAAATTCAAAGTGCATTGAATATAAAACAAAATGTGGGGTCTCGCACCAGGATAGTCCATGCAAATTGTTGCAAAATAAAATTCAAAAATGGCTAATTATAAGCAATTTTTGTTTGAGGTAATCTCACTGTCTCAGCATGATTGCTGAAGCGATGCAAAAAAATAAAAAAGTCCATTGTTTGTAGTAGACTAACACATGAGAAATTTTTCAGATGTAAAAATTTCAAATACCTGACTAGTAGCTATTTTTTGTCAATTTTGCTTATGTCTCTAAAAAAAAGCTCCACCACAATAAGTCGTCTCTTAGAATACTGAACCCTTTCATTTAGCCCTCTTATCCCTTTCAGTGTGTGAACTGTTTTTATACGTCAAAATCTGATGTCTGTAGACATCAGATTGTGACTTATAAAGACGGTTCCTGCACTGAAAGAATTAGAATATTTCTGATGGCCGTAGACCACTGTGTTAGCAAGCATGGCGTGTGGGTGTGTTTTGCATGCCCAAAACTGTCGCAACACACCTTAGAGTTTACTACCACGCCATGTCAAACCTCTTGTGCCTATAGTAAAGGGGTTGTTACACACCCTGTAGTTTTTTTACACACCCTTTCAGCTCAATCCTAGCTAACACTGTGCCGTAGATCCATAACATATGTATTCAAATGAACCTGAAAAAACTAACATTTATTGATGATTTCAAATTAAAAAAAACCTTTAGTCTCCATGATATACAAAAAAAATAGTGTTGTAAGAGTTTAACCTTGCATGATGGGTATAAAGTACTGCAGCGCTCGAAATAAGGGTTAAAATGAGGTTGTCCATCGGCCAATCAAGTCATATTTTCAAGTTGTCCGCTGAAATTTCAGATTGTCCGCAAGTAATATATAGCTATGACCAAGCCTGTTGCCACAACTTTCTGAAAACATTAGTTAACCAACAAGTGGAAGGTCACCACTGTAACTAAAATTTTCAACCCTGTCAGTCACTTGACTTACAAATGCCTTTAAATAATAATGTAATGTGGAAATATCCTTCACAAAAGTTGGTTGTCCGAGCGGACAACCTCATGGTAACTATTGATTGTCCGCCACAAATTTTGGTTGTCTCGGACAATCGGAAGGGCCTTATTTAGAACGCTGTACTGGTATGTATGAATACTTGTATAAAATAAATTATCCCGTGAGGTAGAACTTGTGTTAGACATTGATATGATATGTTAGCCCATGAATAAAATTTGCATATATAAAATATTTATTAAAGAAACTGGGTCATTATGCATCACTGAACCACAATATTTACATTACAGCTCCTGACACAGGTATTCAAATGAAGCGAAAAGAGCTAAGACTCTGAATGGCTGCTTTAGTGTTCATTACTGTATTCCACACGGTCCGCCACCGCCGCCGCAGTTATTTTGTTTTCAAGATAGCTACTAATCTATCAACTTCTGCTTCCTCATACTTCACATAGCCATCACATACCACTGGGGAATTGTTTTGGTGACATTTTGATCCCCATATCATCAACCCTTTAATTACTATGGCCACTAACGAAGAAAAGCTCGTTAGTGCGTTTCAGGAAAAAGTTTCCATCAGATCTTCTTTTAATTTGGCAAATATGTTCAGCTATGTCAGCCAATGACCTGATTTACTTTTGGGAGCAAAAAATTTAAAAATGGCCGTTTGGTGGCCATTTTGAATTTTAATAATTTTGTGATATTTACTTAACTCAAAAAAAATGCAAAATAGCTGGACCATGAATATAAAACAAAGTGTAATGTCTCACACAAGGATAACCCATGACAAATTTCGCTGTTATAAAATCCAAAATGGTCGCCAGTCGGCCATTTAATTTTTTTTTCTCATTAGGCCTATCTCGGAAATCTTGCATGATAGCTGATCTATGAACTTCTGCTTCCTCATACTTCACATAGCTATCAGATAACACCAGGGGATTTTTGGTGACATTTTGATTCCCATATTATCAACCCTTTAATGACTAGGGCCACTAACAAGGAAATACTTGTTAGCACATTTCAGGAAAAAGTTTCCAGCAGATTTTCTTTTTATTTGGCAAATATGCACAGCAATGTCTGTCAATGACCTGATTAAGTTTTGGGAGCAAACAACTTTACAATGGCGGTCTAGCGGCCGTTTTGAATTTAAGTAATTTTGTAATAAACTCAAAATCAAAGCAAAATAGCTGGACCATGCATATAGAACAAAATGTAAGGACTCACACAAGGATAACCTATTGATAAATTTTACAGAAATAAAATCCAAAATGGCTGACTGACGGTCACTTTTAATTGTTTTTTCTCATTGTCTCAGAAATGTTGCATAATAGCTAAAGCGGTAATATAAAATAAACCTTGAGAAAGTTTGCTGATCTATATCAAATTTGAACTGGCCGACTCGATAACTGAGGGCTGCTTTCATGTTTGTTTCCAAACAACTCTTTCTAGTTTCTGTACAATTCTTTTTAATTATCCACATAATCTAGTGAACATGGTGTGCCTAATAGTCATCTCACAAACACTGTTTTGGTACTCAATTTTCTATTTTAATTTTCAGTTAATCTACTAAAAGTAATTAAAAAATCCATATTTGTGATCGATAATAATAATATGTTTATTTCACGAGGGTAAACATAATGAGCATTCTCCCATCTTCCTTTGGGCCCTCAAAACATTATAGTGTTATAAAAATTAAATATTCAACAATAGCTATTCTATGGGTAATGCAAACATTTTTTTTCAGGCAAGGAAGTCATAAAACGTGTCCAATATGTCGGGCAGCTGTTCAAGGTCAGGACGACACGTGGGTCCTCACAGAAAAACCCGACACAACAGAAATGGCATTTGAAACGACAGGCTACTTGATGGGCCTAGCTGAAAGAACAGGCTCACCAGCACACTCCCCGAGTACTTAGACACAACAGAAATGCCATTTGAAACGACAGGTTACTTGATGGGCCTAGCTGAAAGAACAGGCTCACCAGCACACTCCCCGAGTACTTAGACAGTTACAGCGGGTACTCGATATAGCTGGTGTAAAAAACATCTTGATGTGACTGGTCTATCAGAAAAAGTTCAACCGCACATTCCCCGAGTCATTTGACACTCACATCTGGTACTCGATGTGGCTGGTGTGAACAACATCTTGATGTGACTAGTCTATAGAAAAGGCTCACCCACACACTCCCCGAGTAATTTGACACTCACAGCCGCTACTCGATATGGCTGGTGTGAACAACATCTTGATGTGACTAGTCTATAGAAAAGGCTCACCCGCACACTCCCCGAGTAATTTGACACTCACAGCCGCTACTCGATGTGGCTGGTGTGAACAACATCTTGATGTGACTAGTCTATAGAAAAGGCTCACCCGCACACTCCCCGAGTAATTTGACACTCACAGCCGCTACTCGATGTGGCTGGTGTGAACAACATCTTGATGTGACTAGTCTATAGAACAGGCTATTATTTAGACACATAAAGCGGCTAAGGGACGTGGCTGGTGAAAAAACATGCTCGATGTGACTGGTCTAAGGAACAGGTTCTGCACACCTCAAGTCATTAGACACCTACAGCGGGTACTCAATGTGACTGGTGTAAAAACAGTAAACCTGCACGCTCCCGACCTTGACTTTCACTAAGGCTAACCCTTTAACTACCTGAGAATTTAACCCTTGTCTTGCTGCGCCCGTATATATACGCCCGTTTAGCCTATATAGCTATGGTTTCAACAAATTTAAATCAAATGACATGTCACTGGAGTAAATAAAATTGTTTGTGGTAGATGCTCAGTTAGTCAAATAATTTGGTATAGGATTTTTTTTTTCACAAAAATATAAAAAAAATTGTCATTTGAATTTGGAAAGTGCCTTAACAATTCCAGCTTTAAATAAATAATAATAGTTCAGCAGGACAAGGCTTACCGGTAAGTACCCAAAAATATCGTCATATTTGCAATCACTGCCGCAATTCCCACCTCACATTGGATTTGAATCACCCATTTCTAATTGTAATATGTATATATATATATCCAATGAAAGGTTAGAACATACACATTTTAAAGGGTTCTATCACTTCTCTATGAAGGTAATTTCATTGATTATATGCCTGAGTTAACCCTGTCTGTCCAAGCGAGGAGGATCGTTCAAAATGAAAGTTAGCTTTTCGTTTATTACTCAGTTAATTTCAAGGGTTGTCGAGAATCAAGTAATCGAGAAAAAGCTATCTTTCATTTTAGACCTTCCTCTGCCGTCAGACAGACTATAAGTGTAACATATCCAACGAAAGCTTAAAACTTGCACATTTCGAAGGGCTCTATCACTTCTCCATGAAGGTCATTTCATTGATTCCATGCAGAATGACCTTCGAATGCCCTTGTTATAAGGGTAGTTAGAGAGTTAACCCTTTCAGTACCGGGGTCAACGTTTGATGTCAGAATCGTGTAGGTCAAAATCCAAAATGAAGTGATAGGAGCCAACTAAACCATTTATTATGTTTCCAAAATGAATTACCCTTTGATCTCCAGAGTACATGTATTTATTTAACCCTTACAGTGTGGGGATAGACTTTGGTCTGTAGACGCCAGATTCTGACGACTAAGGTCTATCCCCACACTGTAAAGAGTAAAACTATTTATAATGACTGTAGTCCCATAACATGAGTATTCAAATGAATCAGAAAGAGCTGACTAAGACATTTATGATGATTTCAAATTGAAAAACACCCTTTGGTCTCTATTGTTATAAGTCAGCGTTGTGAGGCTTGAGAGATATCAGCACAATGTGTAACACTGGTGAGGACATACACACTCCTGCGGTATCCCTTTGATCACTGAGATACCGCGATACACAACTTCCCAAGTTACTGAAAATGTATGTTATTCGTGAAATTTAAATCACAGTATTTCAAGATCCGAAGGCATATTTTATTTTTAACAACTGGTTATCAAGGGTTATACAGGTGCTAATAAAAACACAGCATGTCTACTGCAGTCGACATCAGTGTTCTTGGGGTTAAGTGACCACACATTCACAGCACAGTACTTGATGAAGCCAGCCAAGATGTCTATTCCACATTCCTTGATTAAGTAGGCCTGGTGGTCACTGCATAATGTGTTATAAGTGTCAAATACAGAGTTAACCTCGCCTAACAATGAGTTATATCCATGGACCAGGTCTGCTCGTTCACAGACTGATTGTTTATTTGTGATTATTATTATATCATGTATATAGCCCAGGGTATTGTCGTAGATTCACACATGTATTACAATAATCAGGGCTTAACCCTTTCAAGTCTGAATTTACCATTGTCATCTTCATCCACTACAAGTCGAGAATCGCTGTCGCAATTCTCGACTCGCAGTGGATAAAGATGACTTGAAGTGAGTGGAAATAAAAAAAAGATAGTGTTATTACTAAAACAGTTCCATGAACATCTTTGTTCTAAAACGCCTGGGTTTTAGGAAATTAAGTCATTTTTCCGAGATACAAAATGCTGCTTTGCTGCATCGCGAGGGTTTAAAATGTTTTAAATGACAATTACTGTCATTCTTAACTCTTACAGCGTGGGGATAGACTTTACGTCTGTAGACGTCAGATTCTGACGTCTAAAGTCGATCCCCGCATTGTAAGAATCTAAATATTTCTATTGGTCGTAGACCCATAACATAAGTATTCAAATGAAACAGAAAGAGCTAACTAAGACAGTTATGATGATTTCAAATTGAAAAAAATCCTTTGGTCTCCAGTTTTTATGAAAAAATTCAGCGCCTTAAGGGTTTTCAATATGAGACGTATATATCGTTATCAACAGTCTATTTACCCTTGTCCTACCAGGTCTGTTTATATATGCTTTAACCCTTGTCATGCCAGGTCTGCGTTTATATATATTGTATTACTGAATTGTTTGTGAGTATTTTTCATTCAATTGAAGCTGGAATCGCTAACGCAATTTCCAGCTTCAAATGAATGAAAAATAATATTATTCATGAAAGTTAAATATCTCCCTAAATGAATTATTTGATTAACTGAGCATCAACATAAAACTAATTTATCAAATTTAGCGGTATTTCTATTGATCTAAAACATGCTTGAAACGGTATATCCGGTATATTCGGTTCCAGCGGCACAAGATCTAACACTTTCAAAAGCCACCTTTGAAGGTGAAACTTATCTTCAATTACCTAATACATTTTAAGATATTTAGACTCTCACAGTGAAAAAATTACTCTGGCACTTTAATTAATATTATTTGGTGCTTTACGGGTAATAGTAGACAACTGTGCTATATTCCCACCGATCGATGCATACTTAATTATATTGTAGACTCCTACAATGTCAGCAAAGCGTTATCCAAAATGAAACATGTTAGTTGCTGTACACGTGGTGACCAATCCAATTTTTTCTTTGAAAAAATATCATCATGATGCTTTCCTGAGAATCAGAGTTTGGTATCTGAAACCGTCAGCAACCGAATATTTGTAATTCTTTTACTTTAAATTTATGAAACATGATGCCCAGCCTCTTTTTTGGAGACTATCTACTATGTATCTTTCACTCTTAGTTATATATTTTAAATTTTCACCCACTTGAAGTCATGTCTCACTACCTCGACCCAGCTTCCAGTAGGTAAAAAGTGTTTTTGAAGCTTTGAGTCAATTAACAAGATAATAATGTTGGTGATTCATCCATCTAGATATCTCTGTGGTTAAAGAGCTAAAAATACACAGCTAAGCACGACTATAATCGTTTTGAATCTGTTTTATTATCACGACTATAATCGTTTTTAATCTGTTTTATTAGCTGATTAAATTACAGTTATTGGGAATGAAATGAGTGTTTAAACATTAAGGTACAACTTTAAGTGGGAGAAAAATACAATTATTTAAAGTGTCTTTTTATAAAACGATCAATGTGTTTAATTAACAATCTTTTGTAGTTTTCAATGAGAATAACACCTTAGGTTTATTGTGCATAATATCATTTGAGATGACTATTTTATTGTTGACCACAAACCTGCTCTGTTTTATCAGCTTGAATCTTCAGTATGCCTCGTAACCTGCACATTTTATCCAAATGACAGTTAGGTTTTTAACCCTTGTAGCTCTAATCTTGTCTTATGTCACTTTAAATAGAACAATTTGAAGGACAAATTCTCACCTATGTGTTAAAAGAAAGAGAAACTATCGGTATGAGAGAGGATGGTTAAATAGGGTGCCTCGGGATAGTTTGGATTTTTCAGATGAGACGCATTCATTTTGTTCTGAGTGTAACTCTCTCCGAGTTTGTAACATAGATAGTGTGTAGAATGTACTTAACAATATAATTGGCGGCTGTCATTTGTGTAAAATATGCAAGGCGCGCAGAATATACAGTGTATGTTTATGTATATAATCAGACTTAATATTGTTATGCTGTTTTCATATTTCACATTTAGCTAATTTATGCACATGTACAGTTCTGTTATATGGGTATGTACGCAGTCCTCTGCATGGGCACTTCTATATGGCAGTGCTTTAATTTATTGATTGTATGTAGTTGCAACACTTAACACTTTATCAGCCAAGTTATTTAATTTGAGTTGTTGCCCACTTGAAGTTGTGTCTCGCTGACGCGATCCACAACTTCAACTGAGTGAAAATTATTCACATTTGACAAAATGGAGGTTAAATATTTTTAAATCTTGCTGATTGAAGTCACATTTTATCTGTGTATTTTTCAAAAGTACCAACTTTTTTATTATTTTCTTTTGATATTTGGTCATCTCTCGGAGCAAATATCAAAAGGACTGATGATACAGATGTCATGTCGCGTTCACAACTGTAATCTTTTTTAACCCTTTAAGTCCTCATGATGCATTAAAGCATCATTTTACATTCCTGAAAACAGACTTAACTTTCCTATAACTAAGGAGTTTGAACGAAAATTTTAATGGGAGTATTTTACCAATACATGACAATTTTCTGTAATTTTTAAACCACATCAAATCATCTTCATTCACTACAAGTCGAGAATTGCGACAGCAATTCGCGGCTTGTAGTGGATGAAGATGACAATGGTAAATTCAGGCTTGAAAGGGTTAAATCCCTTTAATTAGCAAGTAAAATCACTTATATTGTGAATAAAATGTGTGTTTCAGCAACAACAACTGCTTTTTTGGCGACTCACATTAACCCTTCAGCTGCCAAATTATTCAACTTAAATTTTTACTCACTTGAAGTTGTGTCTCGCTGATGCGATCCACAACTTCAAGTCACTGAAAATTATTCAGATTTGACAAAATGGAAGTCAACTATTTTAAATATTGCTGACTGATGTCACGTTTTAATTTTAACATGTATGAACGTTAATATGTATAAATGTGCTAATGAAAAATGTACGAAACGAATATAATCGGGTTGAGCAAGTGTGGTAACGAGACAAAACTTGAAGTGGGTGAAAATTTATATTAGACTTAGCGCTTTAAAAACCTTATGTGTGAAAAATATTATATGCTATAATTTAATTTGACTGTTCAGTCATTACAAGTCATTAAACTGAGGAAATGATTTATCGCATTGACTAGATGTACAGTTGTCATTGCGATAGTCGCTCCTATGGCTCTTAGTCGCAGACACTCAAACAAATAGGAGATTATCAGGAATGTAGCATATTTCATATTTCACCTGTGAGTGCCGCTATTAATCATTTGAGTGCTAAGCATTATTATAACCCTTTTAACTCTTACAGCGCGGGGATCGACTTTAGTTGTCAGAATTTGCCGTCTGCAAACGTCAAATTCTGACGACTAAAGTCGATCCCCGCACTGTAAGAGTGAACATGTTTCTTATGGTCGTAAACCCATAACACAGGTATTCAAATGAATCAGAAAGATTAAGACATTTATGATAATTCAGCGCTTGAAGGGTTAATGATTTTTATTAGTAGGTAAAACCAGTTATTTGGAATGATATTAATATTTAAATATCAAGGTTTGCAAAACGTTTGGTGTAAAATTAAACCAATATGAACAATTTCCACTCATTTGATTACAGCGACTCATTTCAATACAACTTCAAGAGAGTGACAATTTAAATGAGATATTACTTGGTGAGTAAAGTATTAAATGTGCCAATGCAATGTACAGAGACAAAGCACATGATTATCCCTCTGAAAGCAATTATATGTTCCTGTTATAAGCCTTTCAGCTTTAGACGTCAGAATCTGACGTCTATAGATGTCAGAATGTGAAGTCTATAGACATCAGATTTTAACGTCTAAAGATGATCTCTGAACTGAAAGAGTAAAATATTTATAATGCTCGTAGACACATAAGGTAGGTATTCAAATGAAGCAGAAAGAGCTAACTAAGACATTTATGATTATTTCAAATTTATACAAACATGTTTCAGCTTTGTAAGGTTTAAGTGTCCCCTGGAGTTCAGACACCCTTTAATCTCCTGGGTGATAATGTGATCATTTTATCTCATTATTATCACATCTCTTATTATTGTTGTTTTTCAATTTTGTATATCGACACTTGTCCTGTGATCTAAAACAATCCATTTTGTTGTAAAATTTTAACGTGATTGTTTTATTTAAAAAATCGTTTGATTCTTTTCATGATCGATCAATTTTTTTTTTTTTTAAATGAAATAAAAAATGCTTCATGCTTCTTTCGGTATCGAAGGAAATGTGTTGACATTTTCTGGTACCGGTAGTGTTAACATGTTATAGATTATAATATAACATCTAGTCATCGGAGTCTGATTTATGTCAACTAATTTGTTACAACATTGTTTTTGTAATAAACGAAATACCAATTGATTGACCCTGACTTGTTTTCTTCTATTTTTCAGTCATTCGAAACTGAAATAACCAACGCAATTTCCAGCTTCAAATGAAGGAAAATATTTATGAGAAATAGACATCTCCAATATTGAACTACTGGATCAACGAACCATCTACAGAAACTTATTTTGTCAAATGTAGACATAATTTTCTTGATTCAAAACAGGCTCCAGCTGCACAAGGGTTTAGCTCTATTTGCCCAACTGGCTGGGGAGGAGTACATAGAGTTGTCATGGTGACACAAAGTAGCTCTATCACCTAGGGCAGTCCTTGTGTAGCCTAGTGGTTAACCTTTTAACTGCCATATTATTCAATTAGAATTTCACCCACTTGAGTCTTAAAGTTGTCTCGCTGAAGCGATCCGCAACTTTAAGTGGTTGAAAATTATTCTAATTTGACAAAGGGAGGTCGATTGTTTTTTTTTACTTTTGCTGATCGGTGTCACGTGTCATCTTAAACATTTTTAAAAGCTTATATGCAATTCTGTGAAACACAGTGACGTCACTCGGTGAAAACAAGGTTATATAACACCCCCCCCCCCATACTTCATTCTGTGAAACGCAGTGACGTCACTTGGTGAAAACAAGGTTATATAACACCCCCTCCCCCATACTTCATTTTGTGAAACGCAGTGACGTCACTCAGTGAAAACAAGGTTATATAAGAACCCTCTCTCATACTTCATTGTATTAGCCAGATCGGTAAAAACAAAGGAGGTTGAGGTCATTGAGTTTCACAGAATATGCTAATAAAAAAAAATAAAGAACTAATATATTCGTTACCGGCGGTATCAGGGCTAAAGCTGTCACGCCTGGTATGGAGACCTGAAAGACACGAAATGTTTCTTTCCCGCTCATTCGTTAAGAATCAGTATTGTGTTGAGCCTCCATGATCCACAGGCTGTGTGATTGCCCCCAGACCACCCAGTTTAGCCTATATATGTACACAGAAGTAGCTCTGTGGGGCATTGGCACGTGGGGTAAAGGAAAAAACATTTTCTGGATTCCGTGCAAAATTTCGTTCATTGGTGTTTTAAATTCAAAATGGCCGCTACTGCAAAGCGAAGTCATTAAATGCTCATACCTTTTCGAATTAGCCTATGTGTTTTGAGAACAAAGTATTGGCATGGATACCGAGGCTTGTATAAATAGGTGATTATTTAGCTAGGTTTTGTGGGCATTAGGAGCAGACTGGGGAATTATTCCCGAGTTTTTGGGCATAGTAGGAGCACACTGGAAAGATTATTTGCGAGCTTTTGGGCATTTGAAAAACATATGGGGGTATTTAGCCAGGTTTTGTGGGCTTTTGGGCACACGTGGGGGTTTATGTGTATGGTTTGATGATTGTTTTAATATGATATGCTAACATAACTAACAAACTGCCCCTTTAATGAACGAAAAAAATCCGCTGACCAACTAAACGACTATCAAATTAACTTTACTGTCAATAATTAAAAATTGACATACGCGAAGTAAATTTGTCAAATTTTACATAATTATATTCGGTTTGTTTCTACGTAACCTTTTATGCCTTCTTGTCTGAAAATATTTCTTTTGAGGGTTGCTTATATATACTTCTCTACTCTTACACACACAATATATTGTGCATTCTAGTTTTGCGCATCTGCAAGCAACAATCCGATATTCAGAAATGCTATAGTTCAAGTGGATAAGGTGAAAAATGTCTGCCGTAAAATGGTCTATTATATTCAGGGAAACAGTAGCCTAATTCTTAATACAGCGCGGAGATCTTTACATGCCGGACTCTAATGGCCATAGACGTCTAAAGGTGATCCCCTCACTGAAAGAATTAAATATTACTAATGGCCGTAGACCCATCACTTAGGTGTTCAAATGTAGTGGGAAGACTTTTATGGTGATTTTAAAAATATAAGAAAAAACAGCGTTGTAAGGGCTAGTGTTCGAGGAAACAGTAACCTAATTAACGTATACTTTGAAGTTCACACTCCGAGTACTTAGCCGTATTTCTTGGTTCCATATTTGGTGATTTTAGCAAGGCTGTGGTACACAGTGTTCCCCCACGCATGTCATGAAATTTGGAACTACCTTCTTCATGCTTGGAAAATCATAGAAATTTGATACTCCCCATCAAAAGTCTTAGAAATTAACTTCAATTCATCAACGTGATAAATTTGTCTCGATTTTATCTTGCTATTGATTGGGAGATTGATAACAATTAAGCATGACTAATTTATGTCTCAGTTCACCATAGGCCTAGGTTACATATAGCCATGCAATTGGCAGAGCGGCAACTCTTAGCTAGTTTTGCTATATTAAAATCTGCAGATGACAATGTTTTCCTGACACCGTTATATAAACTGGATGGTAGCAAAAGTCTAAAACTGACATTAGTGACATGACGCCATTCGAAATTAAAACAATTCTGGTTTGATCACTAATTATGCGGGTATTGCGGTCAGACCGCAATTACGTTCAAACAATTCCAACCTTAGTCCTGTACCTGACCGCATCGGCGAAAGTGTGTAGTCTGTATTTTCTTAGCTGTTGTTCTAGTTTTCATTCACTAGGTCGCTCTCACACCAGAATAAACTAAAAGATGTTGAGATTATTTAATCAGACCACACTGTCTTCCTGCGACAGTCTTGCAGACTGCTCACCGTATTGATCTAGAAAGTGAGTCAGAGATTGTTAAAGGTGTAGTCAACTGTCAAAATTCGCGGGACAAGGGTCCCCCAGAAGGCAATAGTGCCCGTGGGTAAGCCAAGGCCCTATTCCATAATAATACTAAATATGCGTTTCATAACCAAAGCCTCATTAAGAGCAAGTTCTCAAATCACAGCAAGTTCATATATACTTGAGCGACATCTATGAGGTAATAATTCAAAGCCCTTGTCTTTTGCCCCTACTTGGTCGCCTACTTGCAAACAAACTTACTGTATTACTGCGGGGATTTGGAAGCTGCTTGACCCCCAAGTTTGTATTGTCACCCAGTAAACACAAAACATTTGTATGACTTTATGCAATGTTGGACCAACGTCGAAGACGTTGGCCGACATTGCATAAATGTCATACAAATGTCTTGTGTTTGCTGGGCAGGAGGACTTTCTCTCAAACATTGTACATTTATCTAATGTTGGTTCAATGTTTGGCCAGCGTCGCAGACGTTAGCCTAACCTTAAAACAGCATTGGATCAATGTCTCGTTTGAGTAGTATCTTGTAATCAGTTCAGTGGCTATATTAATGCCGTCAATCTGTACTCAATAGGCTACTGTTGGCCTACACTTGACCGTCCCAGGCATGCGCGTTTTGAAGCTGAATGATTCTTTAACCTCCGCCGCCGCAAAGGATGGGGATCCGGAACGTAATTCGGATCATCCCCAAAATTGATGGTTAATTAGGGATTGGCCCGAGACACACCTCTGGTATAAGTGCAACTCCGTTCACTACTTTTAGGTCTAATCCTGCGGACAGACGAACGGACAGACAAGCTGGACTGCTCACAATATTGAATATTTGAACAGAGGATAAATATTTGTTTTGTTCATTATAGTGCGGTTTTTGTCTACAAACCTTCTCTATATCCGTGGGTTTGTAATTCAAATAAGATAAATTAAGATAGGTCCTGAATAGTCCAGAGGCGGATCCAAAGGAGGTATTTCAGGGGGTTTAACCCCCCCCCCCCCCAGAAAAAATTATCACCTTTAGGGGTTTCCTTATGATTTGGTGATATTGTGACGGCCAAGCGGTTTCTCGCGCATTTGTCAGGATGCCCCCGGAAGAGCGGTCACTCGAGTCACCTACTCCGCCGTCGACATAGAACGGGGTTTTTGATACTTAGATCAGTCTGACACCACGCCGGAAATGCTAATTGTTTATAGTGTTGCAATTTAATCTGAGTTAGTAATTTCCCCTACTCAAAAGCAAAGGTAAAATAAGGTAACCCAGACCCGACGCAAAGAAACAATCAGCGGAATTTATCCTACGTCAAAAATGTCTCGGATTTAGTTGAAATAGATAAAAAACGTAAGAATAGAATGAACATACACAACAACTTTATTTGCAATACATGTACATATCATTCTACAATGTGTTACATATGGGCAAGGCCCGCGACTTCAAGAATCATGTGACCCCAGCAGTGTTCTCGCTTATATATGACCTCCACTCATGTTTAACAAGTTTTATCATTGAATTCATGCATAGACCTTTCAGAAAATGTATAGTTATCCATAGCCTAGACAAGAAAAAATATACTTTTGACCACTGGAATGCCATAAAAATGACATTGTTGGCATGTCGCCAGCTTAAATTTTTGTCTTAGACAGGTCGCTGCTCATGATTGGGTGCAGTTTTTGGAAGATAAATTGTTTGAATTTGACGAGCATATATATTGCACTGATTGTATTGAAAAAAAGAATTCCCAAAAGTAGAGTATCGTCCCTTGTAAAATTGAATTAATGTTCATGTCGCCACAAAATAACAGAATACGTTACATTTGAGTTAGTTAGTTGTTTTTATCTGCCCCAAATTCTAAGATCAACTAAAGTTCCTTGCTGTGTGATGAATATGAAATCTGAGGTAGGTATGTAAGAAGACATAAAAACAATTATGTCATACTAACAGTGCTACTCTTGCAATAACCAATAGAAACAAGCAGATGCTATTTATTTTTTGAGAAAACAGAATACGTTACATGAACTCTGAAGATATAGTGATATGCACTCGTAACAACAAATGACCCTTTAGTTACTCACTAGGTATGTCTCCACGCAGCAAGTAAAAATTTAGCCTGGCCACTGAATCCAGCTTTACAATTGTACAAAAAGAAAAAAAAATCCAGAATACGTTACACAAAATACGTTACATTTTGTAGCGTATTTCGGTAACGTATTTTGGTAACGTATTTTGCTCTTCACTGTATAATGTTGTAAAAGTGCATTCTGTCTCCTAACAAAAGTACAGAACACTCACACTTTGTATGATACAACTATTTACTGGATATAGTACATTTAGTATCATTACTTTATCATAACATGAATTATGTTAGTTATTGTAACGTATTTTGGTAACGTATTTTGCATTTTTATTCAAGATATTAATCAACAGGCACGAAATGACAGAAACTCAGTATATATCGTTATAGAAATAATCAAAAATGTGCTTAGAGAAAAAACACCTCGATTATTCAATGTGGCAGTGTGTGATAACGTCCATTATACACACAAAACAGAATACGTTACTTTTAATTCTGATTTTGTGCCTGGTGAAGTGTAGTTAAATAGTAGATACAATAAATCTAGTGACAATGACACAGACAATTTATTGTACTGCCTAGATATATTTTAAACAATATTGAATGGGTATTGAACATGTACACACTACTGTTCTTATCCGGAAAAAACTAAAATAAAAATACACTACTATTTTGAAAAACCTTTATATCTCGTATACTGCAATGTATCAAGACCATTGACATTTAGAAACATTGAAATTACATTATTATATTTAATTGTGCATGTTTTTATTTTGTGTAGTATTTGTACAAAAATGCCCAATACATTTCAGATATTTTGGGAAATGTTTAAACTATAAAAAAATGTAACGTATTCTGTGTGTGTTTTTTGGTGCTTTTAATTTGATGTTTTATACTTGGTATCTCATTTTTTAGGACAAGAACGAATAATTTCTATATTTAAAAAAAAAAGTTGCAAAAAGAGGTCTAGTGAGAGGTTGATTTTTTTATATGTTGCTTGTGGAAAAGTCTTGAAGTGGCGGGCTTTGCCCATATCGTATAGATGGAGCTGGTCATATTGTTCTGGGCTGTCTGAGAGGTGTAAGAAGTAGTAGTCAGCTTGTGACCCCTTGGTCACAGAGGGTTTCTGACGACGCGTAGTCAGTATGTGACCCCTTGGTCACAGAGGGTTCCTAACCGCGTGTAGTCAGCTTGTGACCCCTTGGTAACAGAGGGTTCCTAACCGTGTGTAGTCAGCTTGTGACCCCTTGGTCACAGAGGGTTCCTGACCACGCGTAGTCAGTATGTGACCCCTTGGTCACAGAGGGTTTCTGACGACGCGTAGTTAGTATGTGACCCCTTGGTCACAGAGGGTCCCTGACCACGCGTAGTCAGCTTGTGACCCCTTGGTCACAGAGGGTTCCTGACCACGCGTAGTCAGCTTGTGACCCCTTGGTCACAGAGGGTTCCTAACCGCGTGTAGTCAGCTTGTGACCCCTTGGTAACAGAGGGTTCCTAACCGTGTGTAGTCAGCTTGTGACTCCTTGGTCACAGAGGGTTCCTGACCACGCGTAGTCAGTATGTGACCCCTTGGTCACAGAGGGTTTCTGACGACGCGTAGTCAGTATGTGACCCCTTGGTCACAGAGGGTCCCTGACCACGCGTAGTCAGCTTGTTACCCCTTGGTCACAGAGGGTTCCTGGCCGCGCGTAGTCAGTATGTGACCCCTCGGTCACAGAGGGTTTCTGACGACGCGTAGTCAGCTTGTGACCCCTTGGTCACAGAGGGTTCCTGACCACGCGTAGTCAGTATGTGACCCCTTGGTCACAGAGGGTTCCTGACCACGCGTAGTCAGTATGTGACCCCTTGGTCACAGAGGGTTCCTGACCACGCGTAGTCAGTATGTGACCCCTTGGTCACAGAGGGTTTCTGACGACGCGTAGTCAGTATGTGACCCCTTGGTCACAGAGGGTCCCTGACCACGCGTAGTCAGCTTGTGACCCCTTGGTCACAGAGGGTTCCTGGCCGCGCGTAGTCAGTATGTGACCCCTCGGTCACAGAGGGTTCCTGACCACGCGTAGTCAGTATGTGACCCCTTGGTCACAGAGGGTTCCTGACCGCGTGTAGTCAGCTTGTGACCCCTTGGTAACAGAGGGTTCCTAACCGTGCGTAGTCAGCTTGTGACCCCTTGGTCACAGAGGGTTCCTGACCACGCGTAGTCAGTATGTGACCCCTTGGTCACAGAGGGTTTCTGACGACGCGTAGTCAGTATGTGACCCCTTGGTCACAGAGGGTCCCTGACCACGCGTAGTCAGCTTGTGACCCCTTGGTCACAGAGGGTTCCTGGCCGCGCGTAGTCAGTATGTGACCCCTCGGTCACAGAGGGTTCCTGACCACGCGTAGTCAGTATGTGACCCCTTGGTCACAGAGGGTTCCTGACCACGCGTAGTCAGTATGTGACCCCTTGGTCACAGAGGGTTCCTGACCACGCGTAGTCAGTATGTGACCCCTTGGTCACAGAGGGTTCCTGACCACGCGTAGTCAGTATGTGACCCCTTGGTCACAGAGGGTTTCTGACGACGCGTAGTCAGTATGTGACCCCTTGGTCACAGAGGGTCCCTGACCACGCGTAGTCAGCTTGTGACCCCTTGGTCACAGAAAGTTCCTGACCGCTCGTAGTCAGCTTGTGACCCCTTGGTCACAGAGGGTTTCTGATGACGCGTAGTCAGCTTGTGACCCCTTGGTCACAGAGGGTTACTGACCGCGCGTAGTCAGCTTGTGACCCCTTGGTCACAGAGGGTTCTTGACCGCGCGTAGTCAGCTTGTGACCCCTTGGTCACAGAGGGTTCCTGGCCGCGCGTAGTCAGCTTGTGACCCCTTGTTTGGTAAAAACTACTAGAAAAAGCTCCAATGGCTCCTGTTTAGCTTCTCTCCCAGGTTTACATTTTATATTTAGTGATATTATCACTTATATTATATTCTAGTGATCCCACTTATGCTATGTATCCCGTACATATATTTCTATGTTATCTCATATCTGTTATCAAACTGTTAATAATATTGTATCTATTACACTAAATCAACTGAATTGAATTGAATAGGCGAGGTTGTATTGAGAAGCCCATGTCCATTGAAGTGCATATACATTTTATTATATAACATATTTATCATAGACCTATTGGGCATTCTCAATTTATCATTTCTGGACACGACAAATGGTTCAGTTATTTACCTTGTCTATATGGAGAAAATAACGATGTATTCAGTATTTATACCATGTTTCCTTGTGGTAAAATGTCTATGACAAGAATAGTGTCTTGAGTTGTGGTCGTTGTGTTTTGAAGGCGCAGGTATCTCCAGTTATTCGCTAGGAGGAGCTAACGTTAGTAATGGTGTTATGTGCGCTACAGGTTATATAATAATAACAGCTTTATTTCAAGAGGTTAAACCCAATGAGCATTCACCCATCTTCCTTGGGGCCCTCAAAACAGTATTGATAGATGTAGCTAGTCATATTCTTCTGGGCTGTCTGAGAGGTGTAATTAGTAGACGTCAGCTTGTTACCCCTTGATCACAGAGGGTTCCTGACCACACTATAGTCAAGAGGTCACAAAGGTTTTCTGACCCGCGTAGTCAGCTTGTGACCCATTGGTCACAGAGGGTTTCTGACCACGAGTTGTCAGCTTGTGACCCCTTGGTCGCAGGGGGTTTCTGATCGCGCGTAGTCAGTTTGTGACCTCTTCGTCACAGAGGGTTTCTGACCCGCGTAGTCAGCTTGTGACCCCTTGGTCACAGAGGGTTCCTGGCCGCGCGTAGTCAGCTTATGACCCCTTGGTCACAGAGGGTTCCTGACCGCGCGTAGTCAGCTTGTGACCCCTTGGTCACAGAGGGTTCCTGACCGCGCGTAGTCAGCTTGTGACCCCTTGGTCACAGAGGGTTTCTAACCACAAGTTGTCAGCAATAAAAGTAAATATGCCCAGAGATTCAGCCACCTTGTGTCTTTTGCGTACATCAGTCGGACATTGATGGACAATATACATTTTATCGGAGTAACCTCCCAGGGCAGATCCCTATAAATCTCGCTTCTCATAGATCTGGCAAACACCACGAGCTCACTTGAAAAAACCCTCTTTTTACTTGCCATTGAGTGAAGGTATAAAATATGACCCCTAATTCTGCAAGTTCATTTTGAAAAAAAAACATTCCCCCATTTTTCCTCATAGATCACGAGTTAGAACAACACGCGTTTCTAAGGGACGCACCATTTGATATCTGGGAGGGGGGGGGGGGTAGAGTTTTTGTTTCTTGCAAACTTTTTTTTGGCGATCAACGTCCGACAATGTTTTTTTTATGTTTCCTCGAAGAATTTTTTGTCGTATGCTTTCCCTATTATGTATGCTACAATTTGGTGTTTTTTCTGGTCAACATATTTTTCATCAATTTCGACAACAAACTTTTTTTTCTGACTTTCGTGGCGACAAACTATTTTTTTTCATTTTTATTCTAGCCCCCCCCCCCCTCCCCCCCAAGATATCAAATGGTACGTCACTAAACATTCTTCTGTTTAATTATTTCTTGGGACACAGTAACCAAACTTATTATGCGTATCAACTTTGTCTAAAACATTATTTCATTATATTTTTAGACACCCGTTGTTGGTTTACTCAACACCAGTGACTCTCACCGCGAGCGACACTGCACCCAGCAAACATAATATACCGACCCAATGTTGCACCGATGTTGGTCCACCGTCTGCGACGCTGGCCCAACATTGGTCCAACAATGGGTCGTTGTCTCGTGTTTGCTGGGTGGGTGCTCAGAGAGCTCACCTCCTCTGACAATAAATATCCACCACAGACCTTATGGATTGGCAACTAGAATAAAAAAGCTTAGGTATGGGGCTATAATGGGACACGACACAATGGTTAGAGCGTGTCGCTCACCCTGTAGAGACTTCAGTTGTATTCGTTCTCACTCTACACCTGAATGCGATGAGGCCTTTTCCACCTAATTGAGCACCCCTCTCCACGCGACTCCCAACTGTCGGCCCCTCCCCTAAATTTCAAACTCTGCCCAAAATTGTGAAAGTGGTAAATCTAGAGCAAATATAGCTTTTATTACAATAAATATGTTACCCATACATTTCTAATTCAAGTATGTCATAGCATACATATTTTACCATAAATAGAGACACATATAACGTTCTGAATTATTTACTTGACTTTATATGAGCACATTTAATCTCGAAATTACGTATTATTTTTCAAAATGAAACCACATATTTTGCGTGCGTTTTCGTTCATAAGTAGATAATTAGGGGGATTATATCGACACAAAATCACAAAAATAAGAGTTTAGCCACTGTTTAGACTGTTTTTGAATTATTAGCTGATGTAATCCCCCGTTTTAGGCTCTAATTATTCAATTTGTAATCAGAGGTGGCAATATTTGACTGTATAATACAGTTGTACACACCCTATAATTGTGTGATAGCCTGTACA
The DNA here is from genome assembly GCA_964017125.1 of Flabesymbios commensalis. Classification (NCBI taxonomy): domain Eukaryota; kingdom Metazoa; phylum Annelida; class Polychaeta; order Terebellida; family Flabelligeridae; genus Flabesymbios; species Flabesymbios commensalis. Next base: position 2,639,929 of record OZ024914.1, read on the forward strand.
AATAACATTTCGCAGATGGCAAGGACACATTGCTGCCTCAATGTTGGGCCATTGTCATCCACGCTGTCACAACGTTGGAACAGCGTTGGCCAAGTTCTCGCATCGCTTCGCGTATACTGTCACTTGGCTTGATGTTCCCAGGCCAGACGTTGCCGTCTGATTGCCGGCGCGTTGCGATTAGCTTTGATGTCTAAACTTTAGGGGGTGTCGCACAAGAGGCACGTGTGTCCTCCTCGAGTGGGGTCCCAAATAGGTAGACACAGGCTCATATCTGGCAGGGTGTAATGGGAATTACACCCTGCACGCAGGTTGGTGTCGCTTTGCAATAGCCGCCACTTGCTGTGTGAGTTCAAACACCGCTTGGTTCAGGATTGTATCGACGCCGTGTCCTTGGGCAGTGCACATTGCCCTCAAATGCTTTAGTTGAATTGAGGTGTAAATGGGTACCTTGTAGGACAGAGATGACATTGTGTACATTGATGAGATGACACTGTGTACATTGATATTAGATTAGTAGGCTTAGTCTGTGTTTACTAGATTCAATCTATACAATAATACATTATTTGTTCTGAAATACTAATCATGTGAGGCTCTAATTATTCAACGTCCATGGGTCTTGATAACATAATAACTACATACTTAGTTGTTGTATTACCATTGAATACATTCTTTGTCCTGAACTAGGTTACTGGATCCAGCCATCTAATCATCTGGGGTGATAACTTCACGTATTGCGCCAAGTAATAATATGTAATAATGTTTATATAGCGTTAGGGAGGTCTGTGTCCATCAACACTGGAACCCTCATCGGCCAACACCATGAGCTGGACCAACACTGTCCCAATGCTGGGCCAACATAGAAGATGATGAACCAACATTGAGACAACAATTATATTTAACAAAAAATAGACCAATTCAGAGTAGGGAATACTTTTGAAAATAACAGTATATTTCTTACATTTTTGAGTAGGCCTATTGTATTTAATACAGTCTATTTTATACATTTAGCATGTTATCACATCGTAATCCTTACCCTTCTATTGGATAATGTGTGTGTCATGAACTAGATTAAGTCACATGGAAGATATATCATAATAATACCACTATATTTTTCATTTATTTGAACGTCCAGCCCATACGTGCAACCTGACATCCAATAGAATGAGCATGCATCATACTAATCAGAGCTGCATGATTAATCCCCAAGTTTAATATAAATAAATAATATTAGCTTATAGGCCTACTGCTACAATATATATACTTTTACATGCGTTGATAATGAAGAAAATGACTTAGTTAATCTAAATGGAAAGGCATTATTTAACAATGCGATACATTATCAAACCTGTGGGCGCGACAGAACATCTCATTTCTGCTGTAGTTTAATGTACATACTGTGATTTTAACCGCATTTTGTCATACCATATTTCTTGCTCATCTGAGCTTTTGACAATATCCTGCCACTAAAATATCCTCAGAATGACTAACATAGAAGTATTAGATACTAGTAGTAGTTGGGTTATGTTGAGAAATGTATTGAAGTGTCAAGTGAATTTAAATAAGCAAAGTTTTTTTTTATAAAAATCGCAATAAGTCTCAGGAGTGAATATAATGGGTTGAGAACAGTATACAATTTACCAATGTCTGTGGGATTGGTGAATGCGGCGTAGCTATCAGACTATTGTGTTCAAATATGCTGGCGCCCTAGTCACAGTGACGTTTCAAGTACTCCACATTCTAAATCGTTAAAATTGTAATATATAACTATGCCTATTTTAACATAATTATGCAGAATATAATAGTTTTTATACTGCCCTAAATATGAGAAGCTAACATCAACCTTACATTGTGAGAAATGTTTTTATCTGGTTATCATGGGAACAAATATTTTCAGGATATCAAATATTTTTGAAAATGGGCTGTGCATGTGAACTGGTGCTTTTAATGTTACCATAAATGAACATTTGTGTAAATATAATGTGACGAAATCTGTGTCGTTCATCACAGAAACGCCCTATATTTACACAATTGTTATCCCCATTTAGCGAGAAATAGAAATAGATCTATATCACATGGAAAAAAAAAAAATTATGTGTAGAGTAACACAAATAGAACATAATATTTTTCAATGTGGGTACCTTTAATAATAATTACGTGTACCAATTCACTTCTAAGGGGCCGTCGCTAAATTCACTCATTGATTGATTGATTGATTGATTAATTGATTGATTGATTGATTGATTGATTGATTGATTGATTGATTGATTGATTGATTGATTGATTGATTGATTCATTCATTCATTCATTCATTCATTCATTCATTCATTCATTCATTCATTCATTCATTCATTCATTCATTCATTCATTCATTCATTCATTCATTCATTCATTCATTCATTCATTCATTCATTCATTCATTCATTCATTCATTCATTCATTCATTCATTCATTCATTCATTCATTCATTCATTCATTCATTCATTCATTTATTTATTTATTTATTTATTTATTTATTTATTTATTTATTTATTTATTTATTTATTTATTTATTTATTTATTTATTTATTTATTTATTTATTTATTTATTTATTTATTTATTTATTTATTTATTTATTTATTTATTTATTTATTTATTCATTCATTCATTCATTCATTTATTCATTTATTCATTCACACATTTACGTTCAGGCTAAACTGGGCCAGGAGAACCCCCTGAGGATGGTGAGATGAATGAGATGGCATTGCCCTTCACACATGATTCGAAATTCGATCTGTGGCGGTCAAACTCCGACTTTCCAGGCAGTCAGCTTTATGCTTTGAAAGACTGCAGAAGTTATTTAAAACTTAAAGATGGATAATTTCAAAACAGCAATTTCAATGTCCTAAAATCTGTAAAATTACTCTGAGCATGAAAATCATCCCAGCGCACTCAACATTGTCACAATGTCGGCCCAAAATCGCTTATGTTGGGCTGATATTGTGGTCCAACGTACAGTTACCTGTTTCCGTTGCTAGATGTATTATATAGATAAGTTGGGAATCTCTCATTTTGAACAGTGAGGTGTACCGAATTTCGTTATGGCGGCAGTGGCCGCCATTCAGGGAGCTGGGAACACAATAACATCAGCGTGAGATTCTGAGCTTATATGGGTCATTTAAAAAAAAAAGAGCAATAACGGTAGAGACATTTTGAAAAAAAATAATTCTGATTTTGTGAATTTAAATGTTATGTAAGCATATATGATACTATGCCAAGCATCAGTGTGCAATATCCAGGCAGCATGTTATATATTACCACTTTTAGAGACATTAATAGAAATCTTTTTTTGTCTTTACCGGTATGGCTTAAATAGTAGGCAATTTTATAACGGTAAAGACAGAACATTAAAATATTTGAAAATTAATCCGAGTAGGGGTTTTCGAGTGAGAGCAGAAACAAAATGCGGCGGTGGCGGGCGGACTCGGCAAAAACAATAAGTCTCCACCACCACATAGTGGGTGGAGACTTAATTAATATACACAACTTTCCCCATCGTACCTAATTACCATGGTTATAGTGATAAATATTACTTATATTACAAATAAATATATATACAAGACTTCCTCCATCTTATTTTTTGAAGTAAATATTTTTAAAAGAAAGTGTGGGCTGTGGGGATTTGATAATTAAAATAGGCCTAATCATCAATATGTTGGCAGACGTATATGACTAGTCTCAGCACTATAACGTTGAATAGGCCACTACATTTATCGATAATACGTGATAAAAAACAGTGTAGGCAGTATAACAAAAACATCTTGGCGGGAGAGGGGGGGGGGAACCCCTGCGTCCCCCTCTTCAACCAGAACGTGGACCCGCCACTGAAAAACGTTTGAAAATAACATGCTTTATAAATCTTATTTGCACCGATAGGTGTGTATACATTGCTCCAATAGGCGTTCAACCAGACAAAAACTTTAGTTTTGGCGAATAACTACAAAATAAAGTTACCAGTTTGCTCTCCAGTTGTTGAGTTGTACAGTCTGGACTCTAATCTCCACCATTTGATTATATTATGACGTTAATATAGCTACTTACCAGAAAAAATGGGTTTGAAAAGGACTACAAGTCCGGAATATCAGGATGGGTGGCCAATTGTTTTTATTCGTCTGAACAAACTTTGCGCTATATACTAAACACCAGCGTTGTCCTTATACAATCTAGTGTTCCGTGGATGGGGTCATTACACTAAGTAATTGAGATTTATGTCTTTTTTTACACTTTTTGTGAGCCGTCAGTGCTCTAAATTGACATTTTGCGCCGAGAAACGTTCATCCTTCGCCATGCAAGAAGCGTTAACGTTGCGCCAATAGGCGTGTTTTTGATTACGCAGTGTGTATATGTGTACACTGGTGGCCTAAAACCCCATTTATTTCATTTCATCTACCCATAAGTTCAAGTGGGAAAAAATACTTGTATTTGTGGGTTTTGAATGGTAACATAATATGGTGATTCAGCTAATTTAAAGATGACGTATCACCCCGTATATGGTATGAATAATTTTGTGACAACGTTGCAATTGTTACTGGTGCTATTTTTTGTCGTGATTATCATTGGGAGAAGGTATTTAACGTAAACACTGACAAACTCTGGCGATCAAAGGGTGGTATACCAGCATAAATGATACAGTAGTCAAACTTTAACGTTTACGAAGCTGAGATATTTTTGTATAACCAAACTTGGGTCGGCCATTAGAAATATTTTTCCTTTTCCGAGCGGAGATCGACTTTAGACATCAGAATTTGACATTTTTTGACGTCAGATTTTGACTTTGAAGTATTATTTTTTACGCGAGCCCTCTCTGAAATTATCTGGGAACGTTATGTCAATAATAAAACATATTACCCTATATCTAAAAATTAGAGGGTTTGCTAAATTTCAAATTATAAGCAGCTATCACCTACAAATCTTACTCTCCGCTAAGCAGATCTCGTTGTTGTCTTCCAACCCCTCAAATGGTTTAACCCTTTCAGAACAGGGATCGACTTTAGACGTCAGAATCTATTGACGTCGTCATAAAAGTCACTTCCCGCACTGGAAGAGTAAAATATTTATAATGACCGTCAACCAATAACATATTTAAATAAAGCGATAGGGCTAACTAAAACATTTATCATGATTTCAAATTAAAAAAAAACACCTTTGGTCTCCGTTTATGCTAAGATATTTCAGCATTGCAAGGTTAACATTATTCAGTGTAGAGTATATATATATATATGCCTATTGGCCCTTACATCGCTAAGCACGATCAAAACTGTTTTTATTTGTTTTATCAGCTGATCAAATCACTTTCAGCATTGTTAGCGAAAATGAAATGAGTGTTTAAAAGTCAAAACGTTTGGTCTGAAATTGAACAAATATGAGTAATTTTCAAAAACTTGAAGTTGTTGGTCGAGGTAGCGAGGCGAAACTTCAAGTGGGTAAAAAATTGAATTATTTAATTTAGCGATTTAACGGTTAAGTATTAAATGAGAACACTTTTTTAAAAATAAAATTGATTTTCCAATTTGTGATAAACTGAAATATTACAGCCTCTGGCTTTTAAATACAATATATTTTAGCTATTGGTGTAATCTTAGACAGGTAATTTTAGTATTTTAAAAGATGATTACCCTTTAAACGAGCTGTATGTTGACATAATGAGGATGGAGTAAATACACCCTAACGTTTATTGAAAGCCCCTTTTAATAAATTATGTGTTGTTGTACCAGGCTGCGGTAATAACACGTTTACTGCTGGCTTAGTGATAGCCTTGTTGTCTTGATTAGAAAATTGGCCATGCTTACACTATATTAACGACTGTGTTGCAGTATTATTTTTGCCTATTCTGTGAAACTCAATGACCTCGACCTCATTTGTTGTCACCGAGCTGGCTAATACAATGAAGTATGGGGAGGGTTCTTATATAACCTTGTTTTCACCGAGTGACGTCACTGCGTTTCACAGAATGAAGTATGGGGAAGGGGGTGTTATATAACCTTGTTTTCACCGAGTCACGTCACTGCGTTTCACAGAATTCGATGGGTTCTTTCTTGTTCTAAATGGACTATTGCACGATTCGTCCCCTTATTCTTCCTTTACATCTGTATCTGTAATAATACCAATGATTACGCTATGGGTCGGTCTCTGGAGACACAAATAAGAGAGCTGTCTGTTCCTATAATTGCTATTTTAGACCGACGGACAGAACACGTTTATTTCACCAAATTACATAGCTGAGAGACCCTTGCTATTAATAATAGGCTAACCGGTGTCGCGAGGGCCACCCAATGTGGTGAACAGTTGGCTCTCTGTTCTTGTAATTGCTATTTTCCCCGGGGGGACACAATGTAGGCGTGTTGACCAACCTGGGGGATGTTATCAGCCGAAACAGTATCTGGCCCAACGCTGCATCAATGCTGGCCCAGTGTCTACGACACTGTGCCAGCATTGATACAACGTTGGTTTACCGTCCTGTTTGACCGGGTAAACTGCATAAATACAAGCGGCCACAGACTCACCTACGGTTACGCTTTGAAGTCACAGGCCGAAGTCACAGTGTTAAGTCACATCGCTAAGTCACACCACAACATGAGACCTACAATGGCAGCCTGTATGTTAGCTGTATGCGCAGCATTGTTGAACCTCGCCGCTGGGAAATGTAAGTGGAGTCTTATCATATCAAGTTAAAGGGACTAGCCCAGGTCTAAAATCATCAAAAAATCGTTGATTTTATTTTGGCTTCTTAATATGACCATATGATTTAAACATGTCCATAGACTAGAACTGCAAAAGTTTTTAAATTTTTGTGCTGCACATTTACCAGTTAGTTAGTTAATCCCCGTATTTCTTATTATTGACATTGTTGTCAATAATTAGAAATCAGTAATTTCGTCTTTTTATCTAGCCTAACTGGTGAATGCGCAGTACAAAAATTAAAAACTTTTGCAGTTCTAGTCTATGGACATGTTTACATCATATGGTCATATGAAGAAGCCAAAATAAAATCACTGATTTTTTGATGATTTTAGACCTGGGCTAGTCCCTTTAATTGGAGCGGCACAATGACACAAAAAATCATCTAAAAGCCAAAATTGTATTTTCGCGCCTTGATATCCTCATAATATATGAACATGTTCATAGACTAGATAAGAATAGTGGAAGTCTGTTAAATTTGGGGTTGCTGTGGCAACGTAGAAAGTTTGCCGAAAGCCCCATTGATCAGTTATTCTCGTATTTCTTATTTTTGACATGCATGGCCGAAAAAATCTCGTCCTTATCTGTTGTTTAACTGGTAAGCGCGCACATGTTGACATATTACGGACATATCAAGGAGCCAAAATAAAAATGATGATTTTGGCCTGATTTTGTCGCTTTAATCATCCGATTAAAAAATTTAGAATTAATTATTTCATTGTCTTCAGAAAAGTTCAGATTTGTAGTTGGATGTGTCCCAGGAATGTGATTTTTTGGAATGGAATAGAGTTGTGTTTTTTTCAGGTTCAACAACTACAACAGGATGTATCTGCGTGAGAAATTGTGAAGACAGACATGACGGGTTCTACCAATCGTGTCAGGGGTGTGATGTATATGTTGAATGTAAAGATCGCTTCACGAAGGACAACATCCCGTGTCAGGAAGTGAATGGAAACAAAACTTACTGGAATCAAGACAAAAGAAACTGTACAGCAGAGAAATCTCACCTGTGTAACCTGGAAACAGAAATAACAGACGATAATGCGAAGACAGAGGAGCCAATTGGACCAGGTGGTATGTAGACAAACATATCAGGCCATTAATAAATAGTAATATGTAGATAGTAATCATCTATCCGTCAAATATTTGCACTAATGATTGGGATAAATTGATAATTACTCCCCAATAAATTATAACTCTGATCGCTGTATTTACAACATTATATATAGTGGCTGTTTTACACAACTGTGTATAGTTTAACGGCGGTTGTTTGTATCAAGTATTATTTCAGCTTATATGTTACTAAAGCAAATGCTACTTGTTGCCAAACTTTTTTTGTATATTTCCCGATGGGAAACAGTTTATCGATTGTATTGCTGTAATGCTGAAAAATAGCTTCGTGGAGTTTCTTAGCTTTGGATCTAGATATAAGTTTAAGGGGTTATGATGCGTTGAAAAGGAATTGTGACGTTTGTTATATTTCTTAGGCTCTAATGTACCTGTCAATTTCGATGTACACTCTCGTAATATCTACTTAAATATGCAAATTAGCCGCCTTTACGTAAAATCATGTTCAAGCTATATCTTAGAAGCCATCCATTTTCCAGCGCATGGGATCAACATTTCAAAAATAATTAAATCCGATTTCGATGATTTTGGTACGGGAAGATGTGTACTATCAAAATCTAAATGATGCCAATATGGAATTATTGAGTATCATTAGCTATTCAAGATGGCGTCCAAGATGGCCGCCGGCGTATTGTCATGATTTTGGAAAATATATAACCCTTTTAGCCCAACAGGCTCTCAATCAATCAACCAATCAATAAAACTTCTATAGCGCCTATATCCTCAGCGGACCGAGCTCAGAGGCGCAGAAATCCTTAGAGTGATCTTGTGTCGTAGTCGAGGCCTAAGCAGGTTAGTCAACAGGGAGCCGCACTACTGATAAGCTGGGGTGAGAAAGCCAGATCAAATAGGTGAGATTTAAGTAGTTTCTTGAATGGTAAAATTGTTTTGTCATTACGTACGGGCACAGGCGGGCGTTCCATAAGGCTGGGCCAGATATAGAGAAAGCTCCTTACCCAGTCTTTGTTTTTATGCAAGGAACAACAAATTTTAATTTGTGGAGCGTAGAAATTTCGAGCATTTCGGCCAAACAAGTAAGTCAGCCAGATATATAGGTTGGTTGTCTTTTAGGGTTCGGAAAGGATTGTGCCTATTTTAAAATGAATGCGAAACTTGACAGGGAGCCAATGTAATCGTTTTAGAATAAGAACGGAACGACTAAATCGTGGGGCCTTGGTTACCACTCTTGCAAGGCAGTTTTGAATGCGTTGTAATCTAGCGATATCCTTTTCTGGCATATTGTGAAAAAGTTGGCTTGGGGCGAGTACTGGACAAAAGTACTCGAGTACAAATACAAGTACTTGAAAAAATGACGAGTACAAGTACAAGTACAAGTACTGGATTTTCAAAAGTATATGAGTACAAGTACAAGTACTTTTAAAAGTACTTGAATACAAGTACCGAGTACTTTGGTTGTAAACTGTAATTATTGACATGAAATTTATTCAATAAATAATTGATTATTATATATGTTACTTCATGTTGATATATGTGATCTGATCTGGCAAAATGAGCCTCAAGTCACACTTTGCAAACGATTATTGAGAAAATGTAGTGGAAATAAATATTTGTTTTATTTATTTTATTTTAATACAATTGTGAGGTATTTTCCAAAAGTGCATACATTGGCTTGAAATGCCATTTTCTCGAAATGACGCAATTTCAGACTTTTTCAGACATTTTTCTGAGTTTTTCGAGTCATATATACGGAGTTAAACACGCTACATAGTTGTGTAATATACAATTTTAAAGATAATTTTGTGTAGGTGCGGTATATCCTAATGACCAAAATATTTAAATATGCGACTGAGACTCATTTTACCAGATCGGGTCACATATAGAAATATATTAGTGAGGAAAATAATATTTTATGGGACAGGCCTATTATTGCATCTGATGCCATGTCCCAGCCAATAGTATAATATTGCATTTTTTTATCAGTGTACAAAGTATTGTATGTACTAGTACTAGTATATAAATGAAATGAAATGAATCGGGCTTTAGGCCATCTTTGTGCACATATAGGCTAAACTGGGCCAGGAGAACCTCCTGAGGATGGTGAGATGATTGAGATGACACTGTCCTCCAGACACAGGATTCGAAATTCGAGCCCTGGCGGTCTGAGGCCGAGTACGCTACCTCTCGGTCACGGAGGCTCCCCACAATACTAACTTTCACACGTGGATGGGGAAGAAACAATTTTTGTTTCTTTTAAACCGCCGAGACCGGGAACCGAACCCCGGACTCTGGCGTGAAAGGCAGCGGTGCTAACCACTACCCTAGGGCCCCCGCCCACTAGTATATAAATTGTCTGTGTCTACAGCTTTACGTTGCAAAACACGCTAGCTTGAAAACTTGCAGTAGTTCTGATGATGGTAAAATTTTGGGCCAGTGCCGCCAACATTTGGCCGCCACTGTAATAATGTTAAAATGAGCCTGAACACACATTGTGTCATGGAAAAGATCAGGGCTATTAAGAGTACACCGATCACAGTTAGTCCGCCCTGAAAATCCAAAAGGCAGTATCTGCTTACTTGCAAAGTAAACAGAACTGTTTTTTGGCTTTGCACGGCGGAATTGTTTTGCGATAACAGGCTAACTTTAGCTGATGATGACCGTGATATCAAATCAAATGTATTAGGCCTACCATAATACATATCGGTACAAGATTCAGCCCGGGCATACGCTGAGAAATTAGCCAATTATCAGTTTTTAAATATATTTTTTTTAAGGAGCACCTGACTGTTGTATTTATTTTTATACTCGGTCCGTCATCACATTTCGGGGACGGAAAGGGTTATAGAAAGCCGCCGTAGACCTACAATTGACTCATTATGTAGCCTCACACCTTTAACTTTTACGAGACACTAACCTGTTCAATTATATTTTTCACTAATTTGTAGCTATTATTGCTCACTCAATTTATAGCTTCAAATGACAAACAAAATAATCACGATATTAAAAAATTTAAAAAAAACACAATGTTTTGACTTACCTGCTGCTTACCGGTGACCTGACACAATTTATATTGTACATTTTAGGGTTGTTTATTTCGCTAGACACCTGACGTCTTGTAAACTTATGCATAATTTCGTCTACTTTTATTTTGTTCTTGTTTTTAGTATATACAGGGATCCAATTCTTTTGTGATGAACCGCATTATGAGTGATTTGTAATAATGATATAAATAATAGTGGCGTCCCGCACTTAAAGGGTGATGTTTGCCGTCTAATTACTTTGGTCATTTTTGTTTGAACAGTACTGTTACATCATCTGTTAATCCTATGTACTTCTCGGTACAATGCTGGTTAATTCTTGGCCCTATGTTTTGAACATTGGCCCGACATTGTAAGGTCACTGTAGTTTTTTTGGTACTTAATTACACAACATTGGTACAGAGTTGTATGAGCTATGGCAGTTTTAGGATATCTTAGTCCACACCGAGTCTCAACTGCATTATAAGATAACAGTTATAAGCTACTTGTTCACTCAAGTGACATTATTTGTCCGGTGTTGAGGAAAACTCGGTTAATTGTCCACGCATTGGGCCAATATTGTGCAAATATTATGCAAATACCGATTGATCGTCCCAACAAACACGAGAAATTGAACCTATAGTAATCTTGGTACACCGTCGTCAACGTTGACCCAACATTATACCTCAATTGGTTCAATGCCTCATGTCTGCTGGGGTTTAGCTGCGAAGAACAAGGTGTTTTAAGTGTGATTTTAAAATGGCGCGACATCATTGTTGAAATCACCCCTCCACTTTAATGATTATCAGTCCTACTGTATAGTAAAGTCACATGTATATGTTATATATCAACATGTATTCCTGGTTTCCAAAGACACGTCTCTTGTCTTTTTTTTTAAGAATAGCTTTTTATTGTCTTGTGAACTATACGAGGATACTAGTATATACAAGGTAGAGCAAGCAATTAGCTGCATGATATTGTAAAAAAGGTGCACTTTTGTTATAAGTTGATGTAAGTAATTGGACTAGTTTTGAAATAATTTCAAAGTATTGATTAAATCATTTTTTTAATATAATAGCTAAACGGGTGGTAAACAAATCAGCAACTGAATATTCTATATCCCGCTATAATGATTTATGGCTTGTATGTGAGGTATTTTGAATCAATTTAAGATGATTAGTACTCGTAAAGTACTCGTAAGTACTCGTTAAAAGTACTTTCATTTTTAAAAGTACTTGAGTAGAAGTACGAGTACAAGTACTTTTTAAAAGTACAAGTACTGAGTACCGACGAGTACTAAAAAATCTGTACTCGAGTACCAAAGTACCGAAATACCGAGTACTTTGGCCCCAAGACTGCGCAAGTCACGGATATGATAGAAGCATGCCCTACATGTTTAGGATATGTGTTTTCGGAAATTCAGGCTACTGTCAAATACGACACCAAGATATTTGGCAGATGCAGATGGATTTGTGTCTTGACCTAGAATTAAGCATGGGAAGTTATGCAATATTTTTTCTCGCTAAAGCTTGGTCCCGATAAGAAGAAATTATCTTGCTAGGATTAAGGTTCAGCTTTGACCCTGTCGTTCAGACCGACACACCCATTAAATACTGTTGAAACTTCTCAAGATATCGCTTAGCATTTGAAACTGATAGAGAAATTTGAGTATCATCGACATAAAAATGGTGGTTTATGACAAAACTAGATATAATAGCGGCAAGTGGTGTAGTATATGAGGTAAAAAGCACTGGTCCCAGCAAAGAGCCCCATGGAGCGCCATATGAGAGTGTGACTTTATCTGACAGAGTGTCTTTAATTTTTACCGATTTGTAGTAAATCAGATAGATGATTATTTTTGATATGAGTTTGCAGCCGATTGACTACTTCTTTTCTAAGATTTTGGAAGTGAAACCTAAGTTGGATACAGGCCTGTAATTTTTTCAATTCGTCTTTAGGAAGATATGTTTTTGTCAAGTAATGGTCTTAAATGAGCTTCTTTGAATTTTTAGGAAATGTACTAGTTTTCATTGAAATTTTAATTATGTCAGTGATGGGAGTTATTGATATATCAAGTCAATTTTTCAACACGCTTGTAGGAATGGGGTCCAGATCACACGATTTTGACGATGAGCTCAATATAAGCTTTTCAGTTTCGTCATCTGACACACTTTCAAAAACGTTCATTTTTCTAATTTTTTCTAATTTCTAGATTTTACACCGGTGGAATCTTCTGTAATTTATCTGGAAATTTGGAACGGATAGTTTCAATTTTATCCACGAAATACTTGATCACAGAGTTATTTCACTGGTGTGAATTCTGGCAGAGCTGGCGGTGGAATTCTATGCAGAATGTTATTTATTGAGTTCCATAGACGACGGGGATTGTCCGAATTTTCTGAAATAACCTCAGCTAAATATTTTGATTTAGCTTTTGTTATCATTTCATTGCACAGGTGGCATTGATGTTTTTAACGAGAACGATCTAGATGTGTGCGAGATCTGTATCATGATCGTTCGAGATTGTGGCGAAGGGTTTCAGCCTTCAGTATTTCTGGAATCATCCATGAAGTTGTACTTACAGGAGCGTGTTTGTCTAAAATAGAGCTAAGGACGGAATCATACTGCTGACATAGTGCCGATGGATCTTTCTCTGGTTTCTTTATTAGCTCCGAGTTGAGAATATCTGAATGAAACGATTAATAATCAATTTTGTTATTTTTCGAAAAGATATGTTTCCTTGTTCAATTTCGTCTTACAACTGTCAATTTCTGATATGACCGCAAAATGGTCTGAGATACCTGCTGCCGAAAAACTGATTTGATAGAATTAGAAATGCGTTAGGTGATTAAAATATCTAACCAGTGACCATGGACGCGAGCTAGAAAATTAACATGCTGCTTAAAATCGAAACATGTGAGGATGTCATTAAATTTTTTGGTAGGAGGTGAGATATCTGCTATCGTTGATTGCGTTTCCGCATGTTTTAACCATGTTTCTGTCAGTGCCACAAGGTCCAGGGGGAAGTTTTCGGTTTAATAGATCGACGATTCATTGTTGCAATTTTAATTCTATCATTTGAGCCGCAAGCACCCGGATTTAAGCTGACATCTCCCACCAGTAGTAATATCGCCAATTTAAAAGATGGTCGAGAAGGTGGAAGTAATTTGAGATTGAAACATACATTTAAAAGAGGTAATTTTGCTGTGACCAAATTTAAAAACATGATGTTTGCTGTTGATGATGGTTTGTGACAATTTGTGACAATTTGTTACAAATATGGTTAGGCCACAAGAGGACAAATCCCTGTGTATAATCGATGTTAGGAGCAGAGTGAATGTGAATATAGGAGACATAATTATTTAGTTCCACTAATACTTCTCTTGCTCCAGGATACCCACTTCCGCTTGAAATATTGCTACGCTCCTGTAAGTTAAATTCGTCAATCTTTGATTGTTTTATAGAAATAATCGTTAAATAAGTCTCCTTTTTTGTGATTATTACTAATTAATTTCCCGTTGATAGATAAGGGATAGTTTATTATATGTTTCTTATTATTGTTTTACATGTATACCACCAAGATGTATTGTTACTTGAATTGATATCGTAACTTTTTGAAATAAGCCAAGTTCGTATTCAATTTTAGATGACCTTATCTTAGCAACAGTGAGAAGCTTGACATAAAGATGACGCAGTCTTAAATTATCAGGTTCTCGGTACCAGCTGTTAAACATTCTGTTTCTGCGCCTAATTAATCACCTTAGGTCACCTGAAAACCAGGGCTTATCTTCAGGCCTAACAGTATTGTTGTATCGAGGGATACATGCCTCTGCTGCTGTAATTATATTTCCCATAAAAATTTCATTCCAAGATATATTTTGAAGAGTCGCGTGAACTTTATCAAAATCAGTATTATTTAAATTACAAACTTTTCTCTTGATTCATTTGTAATATTTGACTTAAATCCGATATTTACAAAAACAGGAGAGTGGTCAAAGCAGACGACACTGGGATAAACACCGCTATCGGTTATGATATATGATGACATATTAGTAAATATATGATCAATACATGGCAAAGCAGACGACACGGGGAAAAACACCGCTATCAGTTATAATATATGATGACATATTAGTAAATATATGATCAATACATGGCAAAGCAGACGACACGGGGAAAAACACCGCTATCAGTTATAATATATGATGACATATTAGTAAATATATGATCAATACATGGCAAAGCAGACGACACGGGGAAAAACACCGCTGCTGCGCCCCCCCCCCCCCCCGCCACTGGCTATAACTTCTTTAAAAACGGAGTAGCACTAGATCCGGTTATAAATGACAAAAACAGTCATAATATCTACTTGTCAATAACTGACGATAGCTTAAATTACTCATGATGATAGGAAAAAAGATGAAATCAAATTCTGGTACAGGACAAAAAACGTAATAGTCGTAATTTTGTTAATGTGAGCTCCCCATTCATGAAATAATAAGGCATTTTCGGCATTTTGGACTTGCTAATGATTTTGTCAAATTGATCAGATAAAGATGTGGTGAATGAATCTTCTTAAAGAAGAGATGACCTTCTTTCCCACAAATTGAATAGAGGTTCAACTACTATCATCAGCTTCCTCCTACATTGGGGTCCCTAACAGTCCAAACGCATATAATGTCTACGCGGTTCGTATGCGAAACCTATAATAATGTAATTCCGTTGGGGCAAACTAACAAGTTACTATCGGGAGTTATTGGATTCAAACACACGTAAATTAACTTTGCATACCTAATTTTTCACCCTTGAGGTTGTGGATCGCGGTAGCGAGACACAACCTCAAGGGTGAAAAATTATTTTTGCATACCTAATATTGTGTCAATGCCCTATTATATCATATACATGAGGTAAAGTAGTACAAAAAGTTTAGCCATAAAATATGTAAATGATAATGTTTTAGGAAGCTGGCAACAAGTTTAATTTTGTTCTTGGAATATTATCGATCACATAAGTAGAGTTGGCTAAATGGGCGCCATAGATGACAAGTGCTGACTGGTATGGTATCACTAATATTTTAGATATAACTAAATAGTTTCATGAAAAAACTCCATGTTACAAAAGGATTTCAGCGCTTCCAGGTTTGAGGCAACACATCCTGTAACTGGGTGAGGCTTAATAATCAGAATGAACAAAGCTCGTAGGCTAATAACATTGGCATGTTGTTTGTTTCAGGCAGCGCTCTCTACACTCGCTGGGGAAGAGTGTCTTGTCCAGAAGGAGCTGAAATGATCTACTGGGGTAAATATTACTTTGTATTGTTTTGATTACGGTTGCAAATCTCCGTAGCAGGTATAGATGCAAGTTGATACACTGTCAGCCTCGTATAACTATAAATTCATAATAACACTGAATGGAGTATCTATATATGGCCTATACATAGTGCATATATGCAAAAACTGTTTGTACTGAATGTATGCCCAGAGAAAATCGCTAATTCTCGCCATCCACTATATACCTCACACAAAGCTTTGACTTTTGAGCTGGAGTGTGACGTTTAAAATAACTTCTTAGGATATGTTTTTGTGCTGTAATTTGGCTTTTATTCAATGTTCATCACAATTTTGTAGTAATGATTGTGTCCACTACAGGTGTGCAAAACACTAATCCAATGTCGGTTCAATGCTGGACCACCTTTGCCGGCACTGGCCAACATCCATACAACACGTTTGCAATCACTGCAATGCATACACACCCCAATGGCGGTTTAATTTTGGGCCACGACCCTACATCGGACCAGTGCATTCTCAGTACAGTTATCTGTAACCAATGCTGGGGAATGCTGGCAAACCATCATAAGCTGTGGTCCGTTTGCACGGGTTGATTCTAGTAAATGTATATATGAATATACACACAATTATATACATCATATTTTCTGATTACAGGTTTTGCTGCAAGCTCTCGTGAATCAGAATCTGGCGGAGGCAGTAATTATCTATGTATGACGAGAGATCCTATATTTGCCCCCACTATAGGTCCCACAGCACGAGCGCAAGTCTGGGGGGCAGAGTATGTGAATTCACCAGTCAGTGCCGTAAGTGGAGACAGAATTGATGTACCGTGTGCCGTGTGCGTCACTCCACGCAACTTAGTATTGATGGTTCCAGGGAGAAATCTTTGTGACGATGGATGGAAAACTGAGTATACGGGTTATCTTGCTGGTGGAAGGAGCTCTGATTACCGTACAGAGTTTATATGCATTGATTCGGAGGCTGAAAGTAATCCTCAGGGGAACAATGATGAAGATGATGATGCCGAGATTTTCCCCGCTCAGTCAAGATGTGGAGCTCTACCCTGTGGTCCATATGAAGATTTCAGGGATCTTCGCTGTGCGGTGTGCTCTCGTTGAGTGAAAATTGGATGTGTGTATACACACAAGCTCATCTGTATGTACCGAATATACACATTGTGTGTGCGTTTTGGTCTATGATGTGTCTTATTTTGTTTCACTGAGTAGATAACATTGTGTGTTTATTTCATCATTGATGTTTCCTATCTGTGTTTTCGTAGAACAGCGATCTTCTCTGTGTGTTCTCCTTGAGAACTAATCTTCTCTGTGTGTTCTGTTTTTGAGTAGAGATCTATAGGCCATGGCTGTGTATTCTCGTTGATTTGAGATCTTCCCTGTGTGTGTTCCTTGAGAGATTATATTTTCTGTGTGTTGTCACTGAGTAGGAATCTTCTTTGTGTTCTTCGTCGATGGGGTAGATATTTTCTCTATTTTTTGTACCAGAGTAGAGATTTCCTATGTGTGTGCTCGCTGAGTAGAGATCTTCTCTGTGTGTTCTTGTTGAGTAGAGATCTTTTCTGTGTGTGCTCGCTGAGTAGAGATCTTCTCTGTGTGTTCTTGTTGAGTAGAGATCTTTTCTGTGTGTTCTTGTTGAGTAGAGATCTTCTCTGTGTGTTCTCGCTGAGTAGAGATCTTTTCTGTGTGTTTTCGCTGAGTAGAGATCTTCTCTATGTGTTCTCGTTGAGTAGAGATTTCCTATGTGTGTTCTCGTTGAGTAGAGATCTTCTCTGCGTGTTTTCGCTGAGTAGAGATCTTCTCTGTGTGTTCTCGTTAAGTAGAGATCTTCTGTGTGTGTTGTTTTTTGAGCTGAGATCTTCTCTGAGTGTTCTCGTTAAGTATATATCTTCTCTGTGTGTTTTGCTTGGTTAGAAATTTTGGCGTATCTGTGTTTTTTTTCGCTTAGTAGGCATCAACTGCAAAGTATCCCACTGACTGACATATGTGAATTAAGTTTCTTTGATAATGTTTCATTTGACATTTAACATATTTACAGCAATAGAAGTACTTTCTGCATTTTGACTTAGCCCTTTGCTTGCTGATCACGACTATTGTCATTTTTCATCGGTTTTATTAGCCGATTAAATCACAGTTATTGGGAATGAAATGAGTGTTTAAACATCAATAATCAAGATTTGCAAATGTCTGGTGCCCAAATAAACTAATAAGAGTAATTTTCAGCCACTTAAAGTTGTGGGTCGCGGGACACAACTTTAAGTGGCTAAAAATATAAATTATTCAATTTAGCAGGATAAAGGCTAGTTTTGATTAATATAGATGAATTTGATTGATATATTCTGCTTTTGGTGGACATCATCAGCGATGCCCCAGTGTAATCATGTATCACAATATTATTGTAGAATATTAGCCACAGATGTATTCAGATTATCATTGAAAAATCTATAATCATTCTATAAACTAAGCCTATAGATATATGTGTGATAAACGAAACAACAATCTCCTGGCACAGTATTCTCAAATAATTACGCACCATACTACAAACTAAGCCACTGGGCCTACGTGGAATTATTGTTAGAAAGTAGTTAAGATCTTACCTTTTGTGTAAAGTAACGATCTATTATTATACTCGAGAAAAAGTTGAGATAAATTGTGAATGCAACCCCTGAAAAGTATTTTATGCGATCAATATCCATGAGCTAATGCTATTTGTATAATATTATTATTCGTTGTTTTATTCAATTAATTTTTTCTTCGTCATGTGGAACTGGAAGTCATCAATTCCGGCCGAAAATGACGAATCATGTAAACGAGCAATTTAACTAGATCATAAAATGATTTTTTTTACAAACGAAATTTGTTATAAAAATAAAAATATATTTCGGGTCAATTATTCTAAATTTTATATCCTATTTCAGTCAATTCTTAAGTAATACAGCTTTAACCTAAAATACTATTTGTTTTATTTTGCTTCCTGTGGGCTATGGACTATATTCAGCATATATATTTACTAATGATTATAATCTTAATTAATTACATAGTCAGTTGGGGGTTAACAGGTCCGCCTGACACTTGGCGCTACTGCACTATAATGACATTTCAACTCCAAGCAGACGGTCATAAAGTCACCAAAACTAGAAGTGAACTAGAATTAAGTTGTAAACTTTATATAAAACCCCATCCTATTTCTGCACCCTAGTACTTGGTGAATACACATGTTTTAGAACCTAAACAGTCTAAAATAAGTTTATTTGTTGAATTATTAAATCTGACCATTCAGTCAGTACTTTGAAAACATATTGACAACCGATATTGGGTTCAAGTTGTGCTCTTGTGGATCTGAGAGATTTATCAAGTTCATTATCTAAGATTTTACTGTTCTCTGTGATTTGTACTCCCTACAAGACAGTATAATTATTCCAGTGGGTTTACTACTCGTTCTATCCCTTGATAATCTAAGATTTTACTGTTCTCTGTGATGTGTACCACCTACAAGACAGTATAATTATTCCAGTGGGTTTACTAACGTTACTCGTTCTATCCCTTGATAATCTAAGATTTTACTGTTCTCTGTGATTTGTACCCCCTACAAGACAGTATAATTATTCCAGTGGGTATACTACTCGTTCTATTCCTTGATAATCTAAGATTTTACTGTTCTCTGTGATTTGTACCCCCTACAAGACAGTATAATTATTCCAGTGGGTTTACTACTCGTTCTATCCCTTCATAATCTAAGATTTTACTGTTCTCTGTGATGTGTACCACCAACAAGACAGTATAATTATTCCAGTGGGTATACTACTTGTTCTATCCCTTGACCCTTTCAGTGCGGGGATCGTCTTTATACGTCAGAATCTGACGTCTGTAGACGTCAGATTCTGACGTATAAAGACAATCCCCGTACTGAAAGACCAAAATCTTTGCAATGGTCGCAGATCCGTAACATATTTATTCAAATGAACTGAAAACAGCTAAGTAAGAACTGATTTCGAATTAAAAACACCCTTTAGTTTCCATTTTTTAAACAAAAAACAATGCAGCGTTGGGTTGGATACGTTTCGATCTGACTGTGCTTTCACCATCTATTATTTATCAAAAAAAAACACATCACTATTACGCAACCAAATAAACGTAGTCTAATGCTTTGCTTTTATCTTATTATTAAACTTGTAATATACTCCGCATATACAAATTAAATGTGTAGTGGAAAATAAAAAAAAACAATTTCACTTTCTTTATGAAGTTTTAAATACACGGAAAATTTTATTGTTCGGATTATATAGATTCAAAAATGAAGATAAGGTATCATTTAGATTATTGTTTTAGCCTGTTTCTTTGTCATCAAAACATCTTTATTTTTCGCATCTATGCTGTGAAATTATACATACAATAAATGGTGAAGGTTGATCTATCTTGTTAGTTTTTCTTATGATACGTTGTTTATTGTTTCACACATACCATGTTTTAACCTTTACGCTGCTAACCACTGCCATAGTCGATTTTTATCTCATTGTATTAGCCGATCAGGGCGGGGGCCCTAGGGTAGTCGTTAGCACCGCTGCCTTTCACGCTAGTGTTCGGGGTTCGCGACGTTTCCCGGTCTCGGCTGTTTGAAAGAAACACAAATGTTTCTTCCCCATCCACGTGTAAAAGTCAGTATTGTGGGGAGCCTCCGTGACCGAGTGGTAGCGTGCTCGGCCTCAGACCGACAGGGCTCGAATTTCGAATCCTGTGTATGGTATTTCCACTGGGTGATCTGGGCGACGTGTGATCGGGGCGTATGGTATTTTCGCTGGGTGATCTGGGCGACGTGTGATCTGGGCGTATGGTATTATCACACTGGGTGATCTGGGCGACGTGTGATCTGGGCGTATGGTATTTTCACTGGGTGATCTGGGCGACGTGTGATCGGGGCGTATGGTATTTTCGCTGGGTGATCTGGGCGACGTGTGATCTGGGCGTATGGTATTTTCACTGGGTGATCTGGGCGACGTGTGATCGGGGCGTATGGTATTTTCACTGGGTGATCTGGGCGACGTGTGATCTGGGCGTATGATATTTTTACTGGGTGATCTGGGCGACGTGTGATCGGGGCGTATGGTATTTTCACTGGGTGATCTGGGCGACGTGTGATCTGGGCGTATGATATTTTTACTGGGTGATCTGGGCGACGTGTGATCTGGGCGTATGGTATTTTCACTGGGTGATCTGGGCGACGTGTGATCTGGGCGTATGGTATTTTCACTGGGTGATCTGGGCGACGTGTGATCTGGGCGTATGGTATTATCACACTGGGTGATCTGGGCGACGTGTGATCTGGGCGTATGGTATTTTCACTGGGTGATCTGGGCGACGTGTGATCTGGGCGTATGGTATTATCACACTGGGTGATCTGGGCGACGTGTGATCTGGGCGTATGGAATTTTCACTGGGTGATCTGGGCGACGTGTGATCTGGGCGTATGGTATTATCACACTGGGTGATCTGGGCGACGTGTGATCTGGGCGTATGGTATTATCACACTGGGTGATCTGGGCGACGTGTGATCTGGGCGCATGGTATTTTCACTGGGTGATCTGGGCGACGTGTGATCTGGGCGTATGGTATTTTCACTGGGTGATCTGGGCGACGTGTGATCTGGGCGTATGGTATATTCACTGGGTGATCTGGGCGACGTGTGATCTGGGCGTATGGTATTTTCACTGGGTGATCTGGGCGACGTGTGATCTGGGCGTATGGTATTTTCACTGGTTGATCTGGGCGACGTGTGATCTGGGCGTATGGTATTTTCACTGGGTGATTTGGGCGACGTGTGATCTGGGCGTATGGTATTTTCACTGGGTGGTCTGGGCGACGTGTGATCTGGGCGTATGGTATTTTCACTGGGTGATCTGGGCGACGTGTGATCTGGGCGCATAGTATTTTCACTGGGTGATCTGGGCGACGTGTGATCTGGGCGCATGGTATTTTCACTGGGTGATCTGGGCGACGTGTGATCTGGGCGTATGATATTTTTACTGGGTGATCTGGGCGACGTGTGATCGGGGCGTATGGTATTTTCACTGGGTGATCTGGGCGACGTGTGATCTGGGCGTATGATATTTTTACTGGGTGATCTGGGCGACGTGTGATCTGGGCGTATGGTATTTTCACTGGGTGATCTGGGCGACGTGTGATCTGGGCGTATGGTATTTTCACTGGGTGATCTGGGCGACGTGTGATCTGGGCGTATGGTATTATCACACTGGGTGATCTGGGCGACGTGTGATCTGGGCGTATGGTATTTTCACTGGGTGATCTGGGCGACGTGTGATCTGGGCGTATGGTATTATCACACTGGGTGATCTGGGCGACGTGTGATCTGGGCGTATGGAATTTTCACTGGGTGATCTGGGCGACGTGTGATCTGGGCGCATGGTATTATCACACTGGGTGATCTGGGCGACGTGTGATCTGGGCGTATGGTATTATCACACTGGGTGATCTGGGCGACGTGTGATCTGGGCGCATGGTATTTTCACTGGGTGATCTGGGCGACGTGTGATCTGGGCGTATGGTATTTTCACTGGGTGATCTGGGCGACGTGTGATCTGGGCGTATGGTATATTCACTGGGTGATCTGGGCGACGTGTGATCTGGGCGTATGGTATTTTCACTGGGTGATCTGGGCGACGTGTGATCTGGGCGTATGGTATTTTCACTGGTTGATCTGGGCGACGTGTGATCTGGGCGTATGGTATTTTCACTGGGTGATTTGGGCGACGTGTGATCTGGGCGTATGGTATTTTCACTGGGTGGTCTGGGCGACGTGTGATCTGGGCGTATGGTATTTTCACTGGGTGATCTGGGCGACGTGTGATCTGGGCGCATAGTATTTTCACTGGGTGATCTGGGCGACGTGTGATCTGGGCGCATGGTATTTTCACTGGGTGATCTGGGCGACGTGTGATCTGGGCGTATGGTATTTTCACCGGGTGATCTGGGCGAAGTGTGTTCTGGGCGCATGATGTATATAACTACGTATAATTAATATCTGCGACGAAGGCCCAATACTTAAACCAACATCAATGTCACAGGTCTTCTGGGCAGGTGTGGTCACGCAGCAGACACGATGCATTGACCCAATGTTGGCCCACCTTATGCGACGTCTGACCAACCACAACTGTTACAGCGCGGGAACAAACTTCAGATTCTGACTCCAAAGTCGACCCCGCACTGAAATAGTAAAAGGGACACGCCCAGGTCTAAGGGACACGCCCAGGTCTAAAAGATTATGGAAACATGTCCATAGACTAGAACTGCAAAAGTGTTCAAATTTTTGTGCTCCGCACTTACTAGTTAGGCTAGGTATAGAGACGAAATTCCCGTAGTTCCTATTTTAGACATGGTTGTCAATAATTAGAAATCAGGAACTTTGTCTCTATATCTAGCCTAACTGATAAATGCGCAGCACAAAAATTAAAAACTTTTGCAGTTCTAATCTATGGACAACCTATTATTAAGCTAAAATAAAATCACCGATTTTTTTAAGATTTCAGACCTGGGCATGTGTACGTAGGCAGCGGCAGCTGCAATGTTGCCTGCTCACTACCCCCCCCTCCCCCCTCCCTCTGTACTCCAATCAGACGAATAAATTGATTGGTTCCATGCACAAATTGAAACACACAAACAGAGGAATAATAATTTTTGTCAGGATTAACCCTTGTCCTGCAAGATCCGATTATATACGGATTAACCCTTGTCCTGCAAGATCCGCATATGGTTTAACCCTTGTGCTTCAAGATCCGTATATATACTGTTTAACCTTTGTGTTGCTAGATCCGTGTATATACTGTTTAACCTTTGTGTTGCTAGATCCGTGTATATACGGTTTAACCCTTGTCCTGCAAGATCCGTATATATACGGTTTAACCTCCAACTAGCCACTCACCTCAATCAATAAAAACGTTGCTCGTTTTTTTGTACTTTGTACATAAACAGTGATCAAAATAGTGACATGAATATGACACAATGTGTTAACTGGATAGGTCCGAAAAAATTAAATCCTTTTTTTGGACAATTCCGGCAAATATTAGGCCTATGCGGTTAAGCCAAATATTTTTAATCACGTTTAAATACAATTATTTCAAAATACCAAATGGCAAACACGTTGATGATATATATGTTAACAATTTTCCCTCTAAATTGTTTTATTTAAATTTTAACCCGCTTGAAATGGTGCCATTCATTCATTCATTCATTCATTCATTCATTCAATCATTCATTCATTCATTTTTAGGCTTATATATTTATTTAGTTCAGAATTATGTTCAAGTTAAATATTGTTTTACCTCATATAGCACAGAAACTTATTTATTTCACAATAAATTAGTCTGAAAATAGTTTTTTTTTTAGCTTCGGCAGAGTTTCATTTCAAATTTATTTTGCAGTGTATTTAATTTAGCTGACCCCCTAAGGACTTAGAATATATTTAATCATTTTAATTCACTTCAGTGCAATGTTAACTATGACATATTAGTTATTTCTTATTTATTTTATATTCACTTTAGTTTATCATTCATATATCAACTTTTACAAATTGGTGATTCACAATATTTTCCATGTATTAGAATTAGTTTATCATTCAACTATCAATTTAGTTTTAATTTCTAAATTTTCTTATATGTAGGCCCTATAGATAAGATATCGATAGTCTATAACCACTAGCAATATGAATCATTAATTCCGATTACATGCTTACAGGAGATTTCGTCATAAAAAAAATAGTGCAGAACTTAAAAAACATTCAAAAAGTCCACCATCAGTGTTGTCTGGGAATTATGGGATCGATTTCCTTGAACAGATACATGTAGTAGGTCATGATATACACTATGCTGACATCTGGTGATTAAATCGATGAACAATGCTGGGGCCAAGGGCCGTTGTAACAACTTACCCCTGTAACAACTAGCCCCGGTCTCCCCTAAGTATAATGTGGTGCGAAACTGCTCACTGCTGAAGTTTTCTGAAAATTACTTAAAGAATCATTCAGCTTCAAAACGCGCATGCCTGGTAGCCTATTGAGTACAGATTGACGGCATTAATATAGCCACTGAGCTGATTACAAGATACTACTTAAACGAGTCATTGATCCAATGCTGTTTTAATGTTAGGCCAACGTCTGCGACGCTGGCCCAACATTGAACCAACATTAGATAAATGTACAATGTTTGAGAGAAAGTCCTCCTGCCCAGCAAACGCAAGACATTTGTATGACATTTATGCAATGTCGGCCCAGCGTCTTCGACGTTGGTCCAACATTGCATAAAGTCATACAAATGTTTTGTGTTTACTGGGTGACAATACAGACTTGGGGGTCAAGCAGTTTCCAAATCCCGCAGTAATACAGTCAGTTTGTTTGCAAGTAGGCGACCAAGTAGGGGCAAAAGACAAGGGCTTTGAATTATTACCTCATAGATGTCGCTCAAGTATATATGAACTTGCTGTGATTTGAAAACTTGCTCTTAATGAGGCTTTGGGTATGATACGCATATTTAGTATTAATATGGAATAGGGCCTTGGCTTACCCACGGGCACTATTGCCTTCTGGGGGACCCTTGTCCCGCGAATTTTGCCAGTTGACTACACCTTTAACTATTGAAGCAAGTTGTGTTGGGGCAAGTTGTGACAAAATGACTAGGGCAAGTTGTGACATGTCACAAATCGCCCATGTGATATTTCCCATGAACCACATGAGATACGTGGCGCATTAAAATTGTTTAAATACTTAATACTAAACTTACTGCTGTACTTTCACGGCGAAACGTGTCATCAATCAGCAAGCTATGAAAATGGCTGGCCTCTATTTTGGTAAATTTAAATAATTTTAACTCACTTGGAGATGTTGATCGTGTTTTTTCAGACAAAACACAGCTTCAAGTGGGTGAAAACTCAAATTGAATAACTTGACACTCGAGGGGTTAAAAGAAAGTGATGTTTCTCATATCTTATATTGTTTGTTTTTTTCTGTTTCAGTTTGCCAAAAATAAATGTTATTATTATTGTATAACCATATACAAATTTATTCTGTGTTTGTTCTTCTTTGATTGTCACAAAGTTATCCAGTAGAAATACACCTGAATCACAACTTACACCTGCGGTTGTCATCTGTGTCACAACTTACACCTGCGGTTGTCATCTGTGTCACAACTTACCCCTGTGGTTGTCATCTGTGTCACAACTTACCCCTGTGGTTGTCATCTGTGTCACAACTTACACCTGTGGTTGTCATCTGTGTCACAACTTACACCTGTGGTTGTCATCTGTGTCACAACTTACCCCTCTGGTTGTCATCTGTGTCACAACTTACACCTGTGGTTGTCATCTGTGTCACAACTTACCCCTGTGGTTGTCATCTGTGTCACAACTTACCCCTGTGGTTGTCATCTGTGTCACAACTTACCCCTGTGGATGTCATCTGTGTCACAACTTACACCTGTGGTTGTCATCTGTGTCACAACTTACACCTGTGGTTGTCATCTGTGTCACAACTTACCCCTGTGGTTGTCATCTGTGCCACAACTTACACCTGTGGTTGTTATCTGTGTCACAACTTACCCCTGTGGTTGTCATCTGTGTCACAACTTACTCCTGTGGTTGTCATCTGTGTCACAACTTACCCCTGTGGTTGTCATCTGTGTCACAACTTACTCCTGTGGTTGTCATCTGTGTCACAACTTACCCCTGTGGTTGTCATCTCTGTCACAACTTACCCCTGTGGTTGTCATCTGTGCCACAACTTACCCCTGTGGTTGTCACAACTTACACCTGTGGTTGTCATCTGTGTCACAACTTACCCCTGTGGTTGTCATCTGTGTCACAACTTACTCCTGTGGTTGTCATCTGTGTCACAACTTCCCCCTGCGGTTGTCATCTGTGTCACAACTTACCCCTGTGGTTGTCATCTGTGTCACAACTTACACCTGTGGTTGTCATCTGTGTCACAACTTACCCCTGTGGTTGTCATCTGTGTCACAACTTACCCCTGTGGTTGTCATCTGTGTCACAACTTACACCTGCGGTTGTCATCTGTGTCACAACTTACCCCTGTGGTTGTCATCTGTGTCACAACTTACACCTGTGGTTGTCATCTGTGTCACAACTTACACCTGTGGTTGTCATCTGTGTCACAACTTACCCTTGTGGTTGTCATCTGTGTCACAACTTACCCTTGTGGTTGTCATCTGTGTCACAACTTACCCCTGTGGTTGTCATCTGTGTCACAGCTTACACCTGTGGTTGTCATCTGTGTCACAACTTACCCCTGTGGTTGTCACAACTTACCCCGGTCCGGGGAAACTTGTGACAAGTTGACCACCTCTACATTTGGTGTTTTCAAAGTGAAATTTAAAACATATACATTTGGCTATGTCACTAATATGCAGCCT
Source organism: Flabesymbios commensalis (assembly GCA_964017125.1). NCBI lineage: Eukaryota > Metazoa > Annelida > Polychaeta > Terebellida > Flabelligeridae > Flabesymbios > Flabesymbios commensalis. Next base: position 2,667,478 of record OZ024914.1, read on the forward strand.
AAATAATTATGTCCATATTGATGGGTATATATATATATTACATTCATGACAATGAAACATTATGGAAGAAGGGCACAAATGTGAAAACTGTCACAACTAGCCCCGGTCTCCTCTAGGCCTAAAGTAGTTGGTCCTATAAATATCAGCTATAAACTATTTGGATTTTCTAATTTATTTACGTTCACAGAAGATAGAATGGCCATAATGGCAAGAAATAATCGTGAATTGTGATTTTGTACATTACAATGTCCAAACCTCGAAAATGTTGCGTTTCTAAATGGCATAAACTGAACATAAATTGCCCGGATCTAACAGACCATTCCACAAACACGACATGTTGGCAAGCTTAGCAAGCGAGGTATTTGTCTAACAACGGTTAAAGTACACATAGCTACACTACATTCGCATAACATATGCCAAATTATAGATAAATCTACATTGGCAAGCTTGGACGTTGCAAAAAATCAGAACTGTTCCTAAACATGACACTTTGAGGCTGGCCCTGTTCATAGTTTGATATCGTGTTCACGAGTGTTTAATATCGTGTTCACGAGTCTTACTTCGTCTTCAATCTGATACATCAGTTTAACAATTATACACGTTATCTGAATAAAACATGGACATCTGACAATTAACTTGATTTAATGTCAGCATTTAAAAATATTTAATTAAAATATCACGAAGTACACAAAGCTACACTACATTCGCATAACATATGCCAAATTATAGATAAATCTACATTGGCAAGCTTGGATCAGTAGAACGTTTAATAAACATGACACCTTGAGGCTTGCCCTGTTCATAGTTTGATATCGTGTTCACGAGTCTTACTTCGTCTTCAATCTGACACATAAGTTCACCAATTATACACGCTATCTGACTGAAACATGGACATCTGGCAATTAACTTGATTTATTATCAACATTTAACATCAACATTTAAATAAATTTAATTAAAATATCACGAAGTACACATGGTTACACTACATTCGCATAACGGATGTCAAATTATAAAACCAACTCAGTAGACCTTTTCCTAAGCATGACACCTTGGCAACGCTTGTCCTGTTCATAGTTTAATATCGTGTTCACGAGTCTTACTTCGTCTTCAATCTGACACACCAGTTCAACAATTATACACGTGGGGTGTTTTTTGTTCATAGTTAAATATCGTGTTCACGAGTCTTACTTCGTCTTCAATCTGACACACCAGTTCAACAATTATACACGCTCAATGAAGCATAGTCATCTGGCAATTAACTTGATTTAATGTCAGTTTGTACATAATTTAACATTTTATTTGTTTTATATGTACGCAATTTATCGGCAGTGCCCACCTTGGCATTATTGTCGTATAATGTGCTATGTGTACGTTGATTTAGTTGATCCATATTATTTAGTTTAACTAGACTCAGTTGTTCTAATTGGCAATTACGAGAAACGTTTCCACCCGGAGTTGAGGAATATGATACGCACCAAAATTTGAGAATGAGTATGTCTCTTAACATACTTCTACAGCTCATCAATGGGGTCTGCCACGTACGCTTCACTATGATAAGTTACAAGTAATATACCCACCAGAGATGGGACATGGCCTCTTTGCCAGACTAAAACCCAGGCCAAGTAAATAAAAAGGTTTTTTTTCTTGAAGCTAGCCTTTCTTTCATTCAACACCCCTGTTCTGAGTAAGGATCAGTACAGAATGAATATATTAGTGTCATGTTGCTGTCGGACGGTATCCCTGTAAAACACGACCCCAACCCCTGTTAACCTTCATAGACTAATTATGTAGCAATATTTTGCCATGGGAGCCCAGGCTGATGTTTCAAACAGCTGCAAAATTGTAATTTAGCTTGTTTAATTTAGCATTGAGGAAGGAGCGTTATAAGCGGAATACCTAGGAAATATTACCCCTCACAATGTTGATACTACACTCAATATTGTAACATTCCTATGAAAAATATATCTGATGTACAATTTGTCAAAACTAGTCCTGTGTAATATATGACTAATATATGATAAAAGTTAATATTTTCACTATTTTTTGTCATTTTTACCATGAAATGACCTTGACATGACCTTGGTGTAATGCGTATGATTAACGACAGTCTCTTTGAGTATTTAGCAAACTTCTGGAACACAAAAACACTTTGTAGACATTATAATATACGATTCCTACCAGTTTACATTTTGACCTTTCGAGGTAAATGACTTATGGATGTCATCAGAGGTAAAATTCAATTTTCCTCCTCATCATCAGATGACCCCTATGATATGTTCTACAAGTGTAAAAAAATAATGCCTCAATCATGAATTGCACAATAGGCTACCTTGTCTGCTAAACTAAAACATATGCTAAATATATGAAAAAATATCAAAGAGCTACTGTAATTATTTTAAGGGTAGAATACCCTTCAAAATGTAGCGTATCATACAATAACTTTAAATTAAAAAAATATAAAATAATGGGTCTCAACACCCTCAGCCCTACCACAAAGAAGCAGCCATCATCTTCAAATTTATTGTGAAAAACATATATTAGTCCAGAAGCATTAGGTTTTAAAATATAGGTAATCGCTGCATTTTTCATAACAGGTGCCAAATGTATTGGGGATAAGTTTTTCTGTGTGTGACTTCAACATTAAAATCTGTGGATCACCTTAAAATTAAACTCCTTTGATTTGATATGTTTTGTATCATATATTGTTTGCTTTAATGCTGACTTAGAATTGCAAGATTGATCTTATTCCCGAACCCGATAAGACGAAGAATGTTTCATGGATGTTTTCTGTTAATATTTTATAGATTTTTTACAGTTAAAGGGCCCCCTTGGGATGAGACATTTTCAATGTTGTCAATTTTGAAAATTTAATTTATATGAAGCTATATAGCCTACTGATCTTAGCTAAAAATACGAAAAAGTCAAAAAGACAATTTTAAAGCACCGAAAAAGAGCGAAATAGTTGTATTTCCAGGTCGTATATTGCCATGTAAACAAAACAAGTCAGCAATATTAGGCACTTTCCATCACATATTCCCACGACGGTAAGATCAGAGCAGTCGCCGCTAATTGGGGGATAGTTAGTGTCTCATAGTCAGGACACGGGAGGACACACCTGCAGCACTGATTGTCTACCCAACGCCATCAGCATGTGGCCCAATGCTGTGAAAACATTCAATCGTCCTTCAGGTATACAAATAGTTTGTTTGGGTTTCTTCTGGTTTCATAGAAATGTTGACTAAAAATATTTATACAAATATGAAAATTTTGAAAAAAATAAAAACATGATCCGTGGGATACACTACTTCAGTGCGAAAGTAAAAACGAAAATTGATGTCATCCCAAGGGGCTGCTTTAATTTAGTGAAATTGGTGACGTTGATCTCAGTTATGTAGCCATAAAGAAAAAATACAACTGTTCCTAACTGACAGGGTAGCTGACCTCCATCTCTAATCCATATGAGTGGCATTGAGGGTTTAGGTCTTTCTTTATCAGTGCAATCTGCCTCCATATATGTCCCTTCCTTGTAAAATTATTTTAATGAATGTCTGATCTAACTTTCTATCTATAATTTTAAATCTCTGATATAGTGTACCTATTTGAGAGTCCATTCACATTTTTTCTTTTTTTTTTGAGCTGTGATTATTGCCGCGGCAATTCCAACCTCAAGATGAGCGAAATATACCTTATTGCATAAAATATCGAGAAGCTAACTATGATATATGCTGTCCCAACGTCGTCCGAATGTTGGGACAGCGGCGTAGATGCTATACCAACATTTAAACAGAGTTGAGAGATTTAAACGGATTGTCTCTGGTTAATAAACCAGCGGACCTCGCCCAGTCTCCTTTTCAGGGCCACACTAGCACAGATAGGTGGCCCTGCTAAAAATCTCTTCTGTGATTGCTGCGTTCTGATAGGGCCTCAAAAACTGGCGTCTTGTGACCCACACCAGACCCTGAAACCATGTCAAGTTCGAGGATTCCTTGCACCTATGAAAGACAAGTTTATATAATTATGGCTAAGGTTGTCATTATATGCCTAGTATTATTATGACCAGTACATGCGGTGAACCTGTGTTGTATTATAGTTCGTCCATTCTATACAATGACGGCCCAGTAGAAAAGCAACATTGGCTATGCGTCTTTTACTTGTGTTGTTGTAGTCTTGCTTTTGTGTAAGACAAATATACCAGCAGCATGTCCAAAGTGATGGTAACAACCACTCTTTGTTTAATGTTAGGACACCATCTCAGATTGTGGATTAATATGAACCAAGCGCTGGGTCATCGTTCTTACTGGTGTGCAGTCTCAGTCAGTATGACACACTGACCCAATATTGGTTTAAGGTTGGACCATCGTTTGCGACTCAGGCCCAACATTAAGACAACATTGGGCCAGTATAGACCTATACTGTTTAGGCTGTAGAAGTGACATTACTGGATTGATGTATGTCAATTGTCTACGACGCTGGCCCAACATAAAATCAACATTGAACATGTAGTCTGGTGCGGTATGTCATTTTGGCCATTTCTGTTGCCAAAATTGATTTTATTGTTTTTATTGCTTCATTAGGGGTCAAATAAGCCAAAAATATTGGGGTTCAATTTTTCCCGCCCCTCAACCTCATTTTATGGCACATTCAAAATGGCCGCCATCGAAATCACATTTTTGGCCATAACTTGGCCTCTAGCAAAGCTAGAGTCACGATTTTGATGTCTATACCCATGTTTTTGGGCATGAGGAATCCAATAGTGCCCATACAAAATATGTATGTCTTGTAGATATTTCAATATTAAATGTAAAACACATTTTTCATGCGTTCTCGGTCATTTTTTGTCGCAAATAGGAAAAAACTCAAATTTTCAAATAATTATTTTGGAAGCGTTATTTAGTATGTATTATAAAATAAACAGCGCATTGCTGATGGTTTCTGAATGGTAGATGTTTCGCTGATGGACCCTAAATATTCCACCAAGAAAGCGTACAAGTGATAGCGTAGAAACCGAGCAACTTTAATAACGATGTTTGGTACATTTCCTTAATTTGCAAATGAACATTTTGCAACAGTCACAGAGGAAAAATTTTAAAACTAGTGTGTCTTTTGCAAAAAAGTACACACTTTTTTGAGAAGTAGATAGGAGGGATGAAGGTCCGATCGAAATTTAAAAAATAATACAAAATGAATAGAAAATTGTGAGCAAATTGTGCGTTTCAGCAATTTTCATGTGTTGTCAAACAAATGATCAGAATCAATCATCATGATCATTGCGATTGTGATCCATCCCATCAGCAAAATTATTGGATTTTCAGATTTGTTTCTGTAAAATTTTTAAACAATGCACAAGAAAAAATAAAATAGGGGATTTTATTTCATCACAGCCCATGAGAGATATCCCCGTTTAAATTTCAGTCATAATTTGACATATTCTCCGAGATGCAGGGGCTACTCTGAGATCAACAATTTCATGAAACAATAATTTAAATACTGACAGGTAAATCTCCGCGTCAAGGCAATATTCTAATGAGATGCAAAGCGAGTATCACCAATTAATATATAAATCTGTAACCTAACAAGAATGCCCGGCCGTGCAATGATTACAGTCTCTGTATCGCGTATACCTACAAACTATGTTATTGCGGAATAGATTGGAGGAGGACTGGGGCATTACCACAGCTGACATTTAAGCAGATTACAACAAGCATTCAATGGCTTGGTTCATCGAAAAGACAATGAGGTTTAGGTTCAAATTTAGTGATTTTGATTTATATATTAACATATTGACAATTTTTAAATTTCAAAATGGACGACTGTCGTTTACAATGACACAAGCCACACTACCTGGTTTGATTGTTATATACCCCACTGTTGCATTTGTACAGGAGTCGTCTGCAATGCTGAGCATTTTAACTATATCTGGTACTTTTGTCTTATTTGCATCATTTGTTGAGCTCAATAACAGCCCTTGGTGCAGGTGAACTAAGACATCTGACAGGAATGAACATGCTATATTTCACTTCCCACACATTTTGTTCTAATGGTGGGAGGTTTGGCCATCTGATAAAGCAGGTCTTGTCTCCCATTGACATGTGGTTGGCTCTCATAAGGTGTAGCTCATGTAGGTGAACATCTCCCATTCTAGATTTTTAGGCAAGAATAGTTGCCACCGTAAAGCTGGAATTATCATTAGCTTATTAAGCCAGAGGACTAGTACACTTCACATACAAAATTCGTCCATGCTTCCAAGGCTTTCGATGTACAAATTTGGAGAGGGAGAGGCAGCGCATCGATAGAATATCGAACTGCCACGTCATTCATGCACGCATCCCGGGTTTGAACGGTGCTGATCTCGCAGGGGTCTTTCAGAGAAATATCCTTGTCTATTCCCTCTCAATGTGACTACGTGATCACAGTTGCGGCCTCGTCGAGTTCAAGTTGAAACTAGTGTGTTGACGTTAATTTACAAGCTATCTAAAATAACAATATAATATGTGGATATAATCTGTTTACGTGTGAGGTACACTTGAATGCCTTTTCATATGTGTGCTCAATAGATAGATGTTACCTAGCAAAAAGTGGTAAAGATATTTGATCATCTGCGATAAGCCCATGTACAAAGCTTTTAAAAAACCTATTTCAAGAAGAAATATACCACAATTTTCGACAAGGTTACTGAACAAAAGTAAAACTGATTTGCAACAAAGTAAAAGCTTCCACCGACGGTGAATTGACATACCCAAGCATATTCTGTTGTGTATAGCATTGTGGCATTACAAAAAAATAATACTTTTGGACTACTCAGTTGCAGTACATATTTGATCCAATTATGCCTCAAATCACCAATTACTCTGTTAATGCATCAGTATTAGATTCAGAATGTGTCGGTATTTGACCAGAATATATTATTTGGTTCAAATCACACCTGTTGAGGAATGACGCTCCTGTTAGTGTAACCTGTGTAGAAAGAAAGTGAATTCACCTGTCCTGGAGAAATTAGTACAAGCTCAACTTATTAAGGGTTTTAGACACCCGACCTCTGGTCACGATAAGGCGTTCTAGAGTATGCTCCTAAGAGTAGAAGTAGCCCAGAGAGAGACATAATTAACCATAGTACCCAGTGCCGACTCCAGCAAATGATAGGCCCGAGGTGGTTTTTGTATCACTCTTTTGTCATGAAGCATCCCTTGTGTAATCACTCACACGTGATCCGTGGACTGCCAATAAAGCGGTCCTAGATCTAGGCCTATTATTGGGACATCTTACAAACTTCTGACTTCATGAGCTACTCTCATGGTTTGATAATTGTGTCACTTGCATCAATCTGCAGAAAACTCAACCCAACGGGAACCAGTTTTAATCAACTTGGTTTGGATGACAATGTATATACATAGTACTTAGTAAAAGTGTTCATCAGTTTTTTCAGCAATCTTGACTTCTGCCTTTCTAGAATGACTTCTCACAGGTTATCTAAATGTTCAACCACTTGATGTTGTGTCTCGCGGGCATTATCACTTTTTACCGGATAACATATTTATCTACTACTGAGCATACAATATGCAAACACATTCAAGTGTATCTGTTAACATGACTGGGTTGGTTCAAAATGTATCATGTTTTGTGTTCTCTTATTATGAAACATCATTTGTAATATTTCTTAATTTAATGATCTGTGGCAGGCTACAAAGTGTCTCATGTAAACAATCTGGACAACATAATCTTTGATTATGTTGTCCAGTTGAAAAAATATCACGTTACCCTTTTCCTGTATTTAGATTGGAACTGCTTTACTGATACCTAGCAAAACATCTTTGTGGTTGTGAGTTGCTTGTTTCTTTCGCATAAGAAAATGAACCAAGCCATTGAATGTTTGCTGTGATCCTCTATGGTAATGGCCCTGCCCCCTACAATGATGACTGGAATCTATACGCTGATTTCTCTCATAGGCTGTGATGAATTAAAAGTCCCCCTTTTATTTGTTATTGTGGATCATTTATGGAATTAAGAAAAACAAGATCTAAAAATCCAATAATTTGATGGATGGGATGCTCCATAATTACCCACCGAGATTAATTCTGGTCATTTGCTTAGCAAATATGAAACATTGCTGAAACGCACAATTTGCGCACAATGTGTGCTAATTTTATTTCATTTCAAATAACATTGACCCATCCCACCCACTTCTCAAAGTTATCAAATGTGTTTTGTAAAAGACACATCACCGGCAATATCAATTATCGTCTGTGACTGTTGTAAAATGTTTAAATGAAATAAATGCATCAAACATCGCAATTGAAATTGTTCAGTTTTTACAATCGCTTTACGTCACTTTGGTCAACTATTTGGGGTCCATTAACGGAACACCCATCATTCAGAAACCATCAACAATGCACTGTTTATCATAATACACACTAAACAATGCTCAATGTTTGAATTTTAGTTTTTTTCGAATTCGCGAAAAAAAATGACCGAAAACGTATCAAAAATGTGTTTTATCGTTGATTTCATAATATCTAAGAGACATCCACATTTTTTATGGGCACAATTGGACTCCTCGTACCCGAAAACATGGGTATAGACATCAAAATCGTGACTCTAGCTATGCTAGGGCCCAGGTTATTGCCAAATATGTCATTTTGATGGCGGCCATTTTGAATGTGTCATAAAACGAGGTTGAGGGGCGAGAAAAATTGAACCCCAATATTTCTGGCTTATTTGACCCCTAATAAAGTCAAAAAAACAATAAAATCAATTTTGGCAAGAACTTTTAATTTTAGGCATATTTCTGACATACCACACCAGACTAATGTGTATATTAACTTATATAATAAAACTATACTAGTAGGATAGTCATTACACATGATACATGTACAGATGTAGGCCTATATCTCAAAGGACAATACTGACAGGGGCACATATAATGTCAGGCCTAAATATCCACAAGATGTCAGGCCAAGTTGAACACCAAATATAACATTTTAGGTGTAGCAATGTAGTCAAACCCCTACCTGGTCCACCCCACCCTATGTTAAGCAGGTTAAAAAAAGCTGTTAATTTGATAAAAATAGTCACGTGCCTGTCTACATGTATTCCTTAGCCTGACCATGTGGTTTAGAATGTCAAGGACACCATTTTGTCAGGTATTGCCTATTGGCCAGATACAAAATCAAGTCAAACTCATGAATACGTCTACAGAACACATTTTACAGTGCAATCAATCAAGGCCACTAGCTGACGCTAGTGGAAGGATAGTAGATCTGATGAATGAGAATGGGCCTCGCCAGACAAGTCAACGTCACACATCGTCTCCCGTCAGTTAGCATGTAGTAGCTGAAATCCGGGTCATAGAGCAAATACATTGTTGTGATAGCAATCACTTTACTCCTCTTATATGTCATCTACAAAAGGCCACGGATAATTGATCAGCTACCCTCCACTCAACACATCACGTCAGCATTGTGTATAAGACACCGCCCCAACACTGAAATAGAAGTGACCCAACATTGGCCACAATTGGCCCAGTGCATAAGAATCTGTGAATCGAACCATGTCTGGTTTATACCTTCTGATTTTCAGCGTCATTCATTCATTCATTCATTCATTCATTCATTCATTCATTCATTCATTCATTCATTCACTCATTCATTCATTTATCTATTCATTCATTCATTTATTCATTCATTTATTTACTCATTCATTCACCTATTTTTTCATTTATTTATTCTTTCATTCCCCCATTAATAAATTCATTCATTTATTCATTCGTTCATTCAGTAATTTATTCTTTTGTTCATTCAGTCATTAATTTTTTATTTATTCCGTTACTCGTTTATTGCTTGATTGATTGCTTGATTGCTTGATTGCTTGATTGATTGATTGATTGATTGATTGATTGATTGATTGATTGATTGATTGATTGATTGATTGATTGATTGATTGATTGATTGATTGATTGATTGATTGATTGATACATTCATTCATTCATCCATTGATTTATTTATCCATGGATTAATTTCGTTATTGATTTACTGATCGATTAATCAGTCAATCAATGGATCGATTGATCGATCAATCGATTGATCGATCTAGTGAGTGAGAATGATTTTAATATATACAGGGAACAATGAGTTCTCCTTTCACAGATAATAATATTATATGGTCTGACAGAAGTGGGGGGGGGGGGGACAACAATAAAACAAGTAACTAGCAGAGTATCACTTTATTTATGATCCAGTCAGGAATGTACATCAAAGAGCGATACTTAGCATGGGGCATGCATCGTGTTTGAAAATTGATTGATGGTTCAGAATAACGAGGGCGGGGTGCAATTGGTAAAGCTGCCTGCCTGGAAAGTCGGAGATCCCTCTATCTAGTATTTTCAAGCTTCAACAATCTCCTAGACCTAACTATGGTACTTTCGATGGTCATAGTGTTTTTTTATTTACATAAAATGACCAAGGACATCCGTTTGCTATCCATAGCATATCAATCCAAGGCGAGTACGTACACAGACAGACAGACAGACAGATATTTTATTGACATAAAGAAAAGTCCTTACAGATTTATTTCATAAAAATGAATATATGTACATGTATATATTTACATCTCTTTAATTATGTCCATTGATAATTATTATTCATGTGTACAAAATCGCAAAAATCCGTGAACAGAAATATCCAGGATAGGTGTTTTAAGATTTTTATCAGTGGATTAGAAAAAATCCACGCATAATTTTGAAAGTGTCCATGGATATCGAAAAATATTCCAGGAACAAATTGCCATTATGCATGAATATCGTGATTTTTAATCGCGAATAATTTAAAAAATGTGTGATGAAATGTGATCCACAGAATTTAGGAGTACAAAAGTATTTTAATTCACACAGAATATATCAAAAAAAATCAAAGACAGTTCGTAGAAGCATTCAATAAGCCTATACACACACATTAATAGTATAAATAAGTTATTACCATTGAATTTAGGAACCTTTCTATATGACCTGTAACTAAGTTGAGTTTCCAACCTCAACCTGAGAAATACCCCGAGCCTCATATTCATCCGAGCCTTGTGTTCTACTTTTTAGTTCAGCAACGGTTGTGACGAGGATAAATCACCCTCATGGCTTTAGGTTCTCCGTGCCATGTTTATTTTTAGTCAAGTGAGGTAGCCTGGTAAATGGTTGAGCATTATTGTCAGGTCTGATCTACACTATGCAGGGTCATAAATGTTAGGTCCGATCTCTGATCGGAGAATAAACGGGGGACGAACAGGCGTTATTTGGTGATGTGTTAGCATTAAAGGTCGAAAAAAGGGGTTAAAGGGCACCGGAAAAGCGGTAAATGTCGATGAAGAAGTGTTAATGGGAAATGGGGTGGCGTTGGAGAGCCACGAAGATGTGCTGAAGGGGGGGCAGTGAGGTGTCAAAGAGCGACGACAATCATTAAGTTGCGGCGACAAGGCACTAAAGGACGGCGAAAATGTGCTAAAATACGACAGAGAGATCCTGAAGGGCAACAGAAAGGCATTCATGTGTGACTGGTTATTTGAAAAAGGGGAAGGAGATGGATTAAAGGGTGATAGTCAGGCATAACAGGGTGACGAGGAAGTATTAAAGGCCAATAACGAGGCATTAAATGGCCATGTGAAAGCATCAAAGGACAATGAGGATGTGTTGAAGGTCATTAAAAGATCACGATAAAGCTATAAAGTGTGACGGATGCTACATTAAAAAGCGACAGGAAGGCAATAAAGAGCAATTGGGAGGAGGTAAATGGTGACCATGAGGCTTTTAAAAGAATGTTAAGGAGCCATGGGAAAGCATTCAAGGTTGACGAACCAGGTGCTAAAGGGCTATGAAGATGTGCTGAGGGGCGATGGAGAGGTGTTCAAGGGAAACGGACAGGTGGTAAAGGTCAATATTAAGGTGTTAATAAGGTGTTAAGGTGATGTAGAGGCAATAATGGGCAATAGGAAGGCATTAAAGAGCGTTTGAGAAACGTTAAAGAACGACAGAGCAGTGTTAAATGGCAGCAAAGAGGTGTTAAAGGACGTCGAAGATGCATTAAATAACACTTCTCTAATCAATGTGCGTCATTCTCAATATTGTTTATTAGTTCATCATTGATTTTGACTCACATAATAACTATATTAGTCCATATTATCATCTAAAATATTGTATAATTTCGCTGTTATTGTCATGCTCGGTGTCTAAGATTCTTTAGTCATTTCAGAAACAACATCAACATCGGCAACGATGGTCATCAGCCCAGCGCCCCAATAAAGGATTTTTCCAGCTACACACCAAATATAATATAATAGTATTGTAGTGAACATTGGATGGTATTATCCGTTATTATTACTAGGGGTGTCAATAAAGAACTCTACGTGTTTAGTGGCTCAAGGTCCCCTGGCCACATTATTATTTGCCCCGTCATCATGATTTTATGATGGATTAATCATGTATAACATTGAAATGGTGGAAATTACATAAAGGAATTGAATAACAAATGAACAACATTAAACATGGTGTAACTAAGCAAGTTACTATGAGTGTTCTATCCGCATATATTTTAGGGTTTTCTACGATTTCCAGGGTGTTTTTTTGCTACTATTTAAAACATGTAGCTTTTTTATCTCTGGTTTTGGTGCGGGAAGCTTATATTATATATACGATGTATATTAATTTTTAAAAAGGGCTGGTCACTTGTATTTTACATTCTAATGTACACAGTTGTATTTACAATTGCATACTCGTACAATTGTTGCATATATTCGTTTATATAAAGCCTAATAATAAAATAATAAATACATTTTGAGACACCGTGGATGGTAAAGCTGCAGCATCAGTGTCGCACTCCTTCGTGGGGCGCCACTTTCAGCAAAAAGCACATGTTCGTGACACGGTAAATGCACTCACGAACCTTATAACACCATGGGGTTTACCACACAGACACTATGGTAACACATATGGCATATAATATGTGAGCAAATTCTTAGGACTACTGTACATTGAACATGGTTTCGCGGTGCACCATTTATCATCTTTTAAAATACAATCATGTACAGTAGACTCCCGCCAATGCGGTCAAGTACGGGCCAGAATATTTTGACCGTAATGGCGGTCCGACCGTATTAGTGATCGGACAATAAATACCACATGGCGTCCTGCTATTTGATATCAAATGAATTATGTATATATGCTCCAAATAATGAATGAATAATAACAATAGTAGATATGTAAAAAGTGTGTTGCAGCTGTTTAGAAAAGCAGTGTTTTTACTCAGTGCACAGTTAAAATTGGTTATATAATTATGCACAATTAAATAAAAAAAGTGTTTTAATAAAAACATTTTTTTTCAAAATGAATGTCACAGAACAGCTTACTGCAGTTGGAAAAATGAATTAATGCAGGCTTGTTGACCGGTGGATTTTATTTTCAAATGAGAGTCTTGTAATTTATCCTCATATTGAAAATAGGATGTAGAATGTCACCTAGTATAGGCAACGGTCAGCCATAGTCTCATGAAAGGAGTATTATTATTCACTGACACTTGACTTGTTCCATCATCATCATCATCAGACTCTAAAGCAAGTTGAAGATGAGATTTGCCGGAACTAGCTTTGATAAGTCTCACTTTATCCTTTTATGTACGCTTACGCGCAGACATGATAAAGTGTTGTTATGAGCAGCATAAACATATTGTTTGAATGATTTCTCACATTGAAAAGCGTATTCTTATGTCGGCCCGTGATCCACGGTGATGGAGTAGCTACTCCATTGTTGAGATGTCATGTTCGCGGAGTTAAAATTTACTTCAGGTTATGGAGCAAATCATGAGCGGTAAATAAGAAGGCAAGTTCAAAGAAGTGTTCCGATAAGAAACTAACAGCCCATCTAATTTTTCGCAGTGTTCAAAGTGTTTGTACTAGAGTTAGGTGTTAATACGTGTCCTCTCACTGCCGACGAGTCACGACAGGTGCGAGCGCAGGATCATTAACCCTCTGAGACCCGTTATAAAACAATTCTACGTTTATTATTTGTATTAAAACTTAACATGTAATGATAATTACAATAAATTTTGTGAATTGTAAACTCTATATAGACACTTTATTAAATGCAAAGTTTTGAGTTGTATAATTACGACAGTACCACGTCTTTAATTATTATTTACGACGGTCTTTATTATCCCGGGCTGTTGAACCAACGCTGGTTTAAGGTTGGCCAAACGTCTGCGATGACGGTCCATTATTACCTCAGCATTGCATGAACACTATTTGCTGTAGCGAGACGCTTTATCAAGAAATAATCTGCTATAAACGCAGTCAGTTTCCTAAAATAACATATATTTTTTTTAATAACTACTATTGCATCATTTGTCGGTTATTACTACCTATAAATTTATTTTTGAAATTGTGTTGTGCTTGTATTATCTTACATGTTTATTTATGCTTATGGACGATACCAGATAATCAACGCTTGACATAAATCAGTTACTGCAGCACGCAGACAGTGTATGGGCAGTAGTAGCGTGACGCTTTATCAACAAACAATTAACCCTTAAACTTCTATATAATCAACGCAGATAATTTTTTCAATTAATAATAATCACTATTGCATTACTTGTTGGTTAATAACACTTTGTCATAAATTTATTTTTGAAATTGTATTGTGCTTGCATTAGTTACCGTGTTTAATTATGCTTATTGAAGATACCAGCTAATATACGCATGAAATAAAAAAAAGTTACTACAGTTCGAAGTAGCGGGACGCTTTATCAACAATTAAGCATTAAACTTCTATATAACTAACGGATCAATTTCATATTTTAATGTTGAACATTTAATTTTATTTCCCACATAGCAATGTGTGATTTGATTTTATCGTCACCAAATGGTAATGGAGTAATGCATGCATTGTACATGTGTGGAAAACATAGATGACAGTTTTTCAATATAAAAATCCCCTCTCAAAATGATCATAACAATATATTGAAAATACTCATTTGACCGCAATGACGGAAGTGAATTTGCCGTTTTGCCACACAAATTTGACCGTAGTCCGGAATGGTGGTCTGACCGCATTTGTGATCGCCTTTGATATGGCATTGACTGAGAACGAATTCGGGCCGAAAAAAATCGACCGTAATGACAATCTGACCGCATTGGTGATCTGACCAGAAGGTGAGAGTCTACTGTATTTATATATTCCCCTGGTGACAAATAAGATGAAATTGTACATCATGTAATCAAATGATTAATTTTTTAGGAGCTTGATTTTCTCTAGGGACTAACACAGAATTGTTTTAGCGGTCCACCAGAGTGCATTGACAAGTACACAACGACGACTCCACACATCATGATTGCATAACTTTGGCTGATAATTCTTTCTATCCACACCCACGCATCAGTGGTACGTTTCTCCAGTCAACCCGGCTGTCAACCATGCGGATGACGCAAGGCCTCCTCTATAACCTACCAAGGTACTAGAAGAGAAGGATATACAGCTCCGGAGCGCTGGATTTGGGTGGGGGGAAAGAGATTATTACCCATTCATAGAGTGAAAGGACGACTGCAAGGGTCATAAACAGGCAGGGGTGAACTGGGTCAGCCTGATGTGGCTTGCGATCCCCAGCCCCTGATCACTGCTGATGTGACCTCGCTAACCCAGTTGCTATGGCAGCCCCCCCTCATTCGATTGGGTGTTTTCTGGGTGTCGGAGGAGCCACGTGGTGCTTCATTGAGGATTTATGACATCAATAAAGGTTGCCATCTTTGTCAGTTTTTGAATGGTGAAAATCCGACTATTTTTAACATTAAAAAAAAGCATCAATGATGCAACATAACGTTATGTTCTAATGATGTACGTTAATGTAATGATGTACATGTTCAATAGCACCACCCTAGTGTATCAGCCACTCACTGTCTTTTGTGTATAATACCTTATTATCGCCCATATTTCATTTTCATGCTGGACATGTAAATAGCAAATATTTTAAGTGAAATTGAGGTTCATGTCCCGCTGGTTAGGCAGTGAGAGAAATTAGATTCAATTTAATTATCATTGTCTCTTGTACTTGATAATATCACGTTATTCTGCTATGGATAATTGTACAACTGTATAGTAGTATTATGACCAAACTGCCATCATTTTATCTTATTTTAACATGACCCGTTTGTCTACCAATCTAATATATTACATGAAAATCCCGACATGATCATCTATAGACTATATTACATCGAAATTTATGTGAAATTACAAATACATTATATGCATACTTCAATTGTTGTGAATTGTGTGCGTACTTTGTGTACACTTTATACTTTTAAGAGGACTTATAAGTATTTGCGAATAAACTTTGCTCAACTAGCAGCACTCAGAAAATAATGTGTTATGCTTATTATCATGATTATTTAATTACTTTAAAAAAAACGGAATACGAAACCAAACCTAAGATGCCGAATAATCCCGATGACTGAGCTATGTATCACACCATATTGCTGGCTTGCATTTATCATGTATATACTGATATCTAGATCACCCGGTATGCGAAGGGAGGGGGTATCTCAGGATTTTGGCACGCGGTGCTTTCGAGGTTGTATCGCGAAACCAAAGGACTAGGTACTAAACTAACCAATAAGGATGGGGTTTGCTGAGGATCAGAGCATCCCCGCCGCGTCCTGGAGCGCGTGTGCGCATCAGTCTCAGTGTCGCAAGTGGCACGGTCAAACTCAGTTTCATTCAGACCTCAGAGATTATATCTCTGATACCACACGCTCATTTCGCCGTATGCACGCATGGTGATTGACCAGATTTATCAGCCGTTAGTGAGCGTTACCACGTGATTTTATAACCATTCCTATAACCACGGAACTATTTTGGTGTTCACTTCGACTCATTACTTATCCTTTTTTCGATATTTAATTTGATCTTAGAGTTTGTAACAGGTAAGGGCTATTTATTCTGTTTAGTAATGGATAAATTGAACCAGCACAATTCGCATGTCATTCAGTAATTTATATTTGCCAGTGTTTTGAAGCCGATTGTAAATTCTTTCAGAAAAACGTAAGCATGGACCTTCTCACAGCAGCGCGTAGGCAGAAAAAGTAATCCATTGAATATTTTCTATTTCTATGTAAATAGAAACTCGTATGTGGCGGAGTAGTGGTGTTTTATATTTGCCATATATATTCAGGACACTCAAGCGTGTTTATAAGCCTACAGTTGTTATATCAAAAAAACTGCTCAAAATTAGCAGTTTCTGTCGAGACATGGCGTGTGGTTACAGAGAGAGAGCGGGGTTGACCTGAGCGACATCTATGTGTGGAGAATGACTCAGTTTACCCACCTCCTCCCGTCTTCCATCCACTATACCAACACTAACACCTTGGCTTGGGATGCTTGGATATCAATTCTTCTTGATCCCCCAAGTCATACCCTCGTTTATCAGTCGTGCTGGGATGTGGTTATATCCTGCCTGCCTCGTGCCGGGATAAGCCACATCCCGCCATAGATATGTAGGGGTGGGCTTGGAATCCAAGTACCCCCGTTTTGGCCGAATGTTGTGAATATAATTGTTATGTCCTCCAATAAACATTTTACTAATTGCCATGAGGTTCCATATCGTCGCCTCGGAGCTAAAGGATCCTATCTGCCACTCTGACGAGTGTCAGATAGGATCCTTTAGCTCCGAGGCGACGATATGTGTTTTATTATTCCCTTCAGAGATCGTTTTGGAATTTGTCAATCCCTACGATATAGGCGGGGTCGTACATAAATCATGGTATGAAATTTAAGGCTCCATGGTAAGGCACATCTTTGAACTCAACCCACAATCCGTTTGCATTTTTACCATTTTTATTTGTTTTGAATTCTTCACTCCACGTATTCAAAAATTAAAAAAAACCATCGCTGTTTATTTTTGAATATACTCTGACACTGTTTATTATTTGTTATTTTTTTGTGGGCTAATATCCACTTCTCCGAGAAAAACATCATGATCTGAAAGGCCTGGTATGTTTTTTGTTCGATGTACTAAATTTGGTGAGTAGGTTTTCAAAAGGTTCAAAATGCTTTCATATCTAGTAGGTTTTAAATTAGTCCAGAATGTTTTCATATGTAATAGGTTTCAAATTTAGTGCGAAACAAGCCATGGTAATTCTACAAAATTCAAAAGAATCCCGCTTGAAAATGCTCGAATGATAGAAATAAAAAACATGACCAGATCTTTGGTGAGATCATAACTGATCATGACAACAGAAAAAAAGGCAGAAAAACAGTTCTTTTTAAACTCTCAATCCTGAAGAAAATATAGGAATACTTGTAAACGCCTTTCCGTATTCTTTATTCTAATTATTACATTAAACTCCACCTGGTATACTGTTGTTCTGTCTGGGGGAAATGTAATAAAACTGCTATCGACTCAATTATAAAATTACAAAAACAAGCTGCGCGCCTTATCCTCGTTGCAGACTGATATGTCCCATCCGCTGCTTTATTTTCGAAACTTAACTCAGCGAGTCTTATAAATGTAAAGATTTCTAATACATTCACCATATCTATTTTGCCATTACAACATTGATATAATAAATCATTTTGTGTGTTTATTATAATATCATATATGTTGTTATATTACATTGTCTTCACTTATACTTATGCTGTATTTTGTCATGATTATGTGCTTATACTATTTATGTGTATATATATGTCTACGGTAGATGAGCAATGCTCAGTGGGTTTATACATCATAATGTACTTCATCATATATATGTGTACTCTATTCACATTTATATCAACCTGTGATATGTAGCATATTGTCGTTATACCCTCATGAAATAAAGTATTTATTAGAATCATTATTTTTATTATAATACTATCACTTGACTTCTCTTATTTACCCTAGCATTTGGTCCAGGTACACGAGGTCATGCGTACTATATCAGCTGGTGGGGAATATTCACGTAGTTTTATTAGCTGACTTCAAGGTCAGCGAGTACACTCATTATACTAATAACAATCACTTGACTTCTCTTATATGCCATCTACACAATACACCCTTATATAATTTCGTGTGATTGTTTGCGTAATTCTTGCCAACATGTTTTTTCTTGTGGTTTATTGTGACAGAAAGTGAAAAAATCATCTTGGCATTTTTTTGGCGGCCATCTTGGACATCTTGGGTTACATAAGCGTAAGCTTCTGTCATTGATTTTCTTATTACCAATCAGCAAATGCAACATACCATATAACAGTTAATTAACTTCATTTTCTAATAATACATAACCCATTGCAGTAGAGTAAATGGTCGTCTCTCCACATACGCATGAACATGTTTTTTTATTATAAAAACAAAACAAACTAGTCAACATTGTTCATGGCTATAATGTTGGGCTAGCATCGTTGACGGTTGACCAATATTAAACATACCTTGCCTAGTGTTTAGAAGTTGATCGACTGTTTAGAATAACGAGTAAAGTCTGTAGATGTTACTATACTATTTTCAGAGAAAGATATGAAAAGTAAAAATCTAATTGATCAAATTTAATCCTTTCCGCACCGTGGTCATGCTTCTGCTCCATGTAGCATATTTAAAAAAGTGTTAAGACAAAATTATTTAATCCAGCAAATTAATTTCGATGTGAGCTTTCATATGTTACATTATTAAATTAATACATTTTTATCGATTTTGAACTCTGACCTAAATGCCTAAAGCCGAAATTACAGAAGCGTCTAATGAAATATCCTTATATTTCACCACGTTTTATGCAAAAGCATAATTATGCAAATTTGACTCCCGAATTTATCAGAAACTGTAGCATATTTAAAACAAAATAGTAGAAAATGATTCAAACACAGGATTTGAAATTCCAGCCCTGGTGGTATGAGGCAGATAATACACAGAGGCTGCCCACAATATTTAACGAGTGAGTGGGGAAGAAACATGCTGTTTCTTTGATGTGCCCTCAGTGAATGAAAAGTAGCCATATTTATATGTCAGAAGACGTATTTATATACCCGGTATGATCGGGCCGCCTAACTCATTTACTGCGCGAGGCCCAGTCACACTGACAGCCATTTTGTTTACACGGCCAGCTGTGTAAAAACTACACTCGCGCTGCCTACCAAAAAACTCGGATGCCAAGAAATTGAGACGAATATATTTCAAGTGCCTATAAAAACTAGGCCATTTTCAGCATGTGTAACCTTGTGATCGTATTGTAACTATTACACTTAAAATTGGAGGTCACTGTGTCACAGCCTTGCGATGTCATCAGGGTAGTATTTATATACGTCATTAGCAGGTAAAGGCTTCAAGGTAGCAAGGGCCGCCAGTAACCATATTATTCATGTGTCACATAGCTACAGTAAAAGCTTTCTGAATCTTGGTACACAAATATGGAATAAGATACCACCTCATATTTGAAACTCTAAAAGTCTGACTAATTTTGAAAAGTTATAAGTACAACAACATTTTCTAAAACCTAATCGTAATGGTAATCACTAAACATTAAGTGTGGAGCGTTATATATCTGGTTCGAATCTTGGACGGCGGCTTTCGCTGATACGTTTGAATCATATTTCGCCTCTTCCACGTTGTGATATCCATGGGACATACTTGGTAAATTTGCAATATTATTCATGATAGTGGTAAACATTAAATTTCGTGTCTATAGCTGGTTCGAATCTTGGACAGCGGCTTTTGCTGATACGTTCGAACCAAAGTTCTTCTACGACTCGCATGACATAGTCCCACTAATCATTCATCTCTATATTATTTAGTGTTGTACGCTCAATCACAATAATCATGATATGAATGCTATATTAAAAATACAATTTATATTTTAATGTACTATTCGTAGAATTTTTAAAAACATATCAAATGGGTTTTAACAATATTTTAGATATATTCTTAAATACACACAAGTTCTATCTGTAATTCTACGCTTTCCAGAGTGTCTTTTCTCACTACAATGAAACATTTCATAATTAGTTATGTAATTATTTTATAACTGATTTTGGTGCGGGAAAAATATTTACACAATATGGCAATAGTTGTTTCATCCCATCGTTACAATTACCTCCGATTAATGTGTACTTTGTATAGGAGTGCGAGATGGGCTCATATCACTATACGTCGCGTAGTGAAAGCCAACATCATGAGTGCGATAATTACCTAAACCTACACATTACAATAAACTTGTAATTTTGGTAATTCTGAAGATAATGAAATTTTAACTTCTTAAAGAGCTAGAGTAGCATCGATAGGAAAATAACTATAGTCTGTTTCACCACGTGTCTTAGGAGTAGCCTTTTGTCAATTTGCTCGGTCGCTATTTAAATCGCTTATATGATTTTTTTCTCAGATCATATTTTCATCTCATCCCAACATCCATTAATATATGTTGTGGATTTTAGAAATTAGACTATTATACATGTAAATGACCACCATAACCGCGAAAAAGGAGTTGTGGGTCCAAGTATTGTTATCTATCCTCTTATTTAAATAACGACTGAATGACGCTGGTGATTGGCTGATCTCATTATGTGAGATATTTAGCCACTTTTCTATTGGTCTCGGGCAAAATAACATGTTTTCGCAGTGTTATAGATGAATTCATAAAAAAAAATCAAACAAGAGACATCAGTGTCATGATCAATTTTGTATTGCGAGTGAGTGAGTGAGTGAGTGAGTGAGTGAGTGAGTGAGTGAGTTTGTGAGTGAGTTTGTGAGTGAGTGAGTGAGTGAGTGAGTGAGTGAGTGAGTGAGTGAGTGAGTGAGTGAGTGAGTGAGTGAGTGAGTGAGTGAGTGAGTGAGTGAGTGAGTGAGTGAGTGAGTGAGTGAGTGAGTGAGTGAGTGAGTGAGTGAGTGAGTGAGTGAGTGAGTGAGTGAGTGAGTGAGTGAGTGAGTGAGTGACTGACTGACTGACTGACTGACTGACTGACTGACTGACTGACTGACTGACTGACTGACTGACTGACTGACTGACTGACTGACTGACTGACTGACTGACTGACTGACTGACTGACTGACTGACTGACTGACTGACTGACTGACTGACTGACTGACTGACTGACTGACTGACTGACTGACTGACTGACTGACTGACTGACTGACTGACTGACTGACTGACTGACTGACTGACTGACTGACTGACTGACTGACTGACTGACTGACTGACTGACTGACTGACTGACTGACTGACTGACTGACTGACTGACTGACTGACTGACTGACTGACTGACTGACTGACTGACTGACTGACTGACTGACTGACTGACTGACTGACTGACTGACTGACTGACTGACTGACTGACTGACTGACTGACTGACTGACTGACTGACTGACTGACTGACTGACTGACTGACTGACTGACTGACTGACTGACTGACTGACTGACTGACTGACTGACTGACTGACTGACTGACTGACTGACTGACTGACTGACTGACTGACTGACTGACTGACTGACTGACTGACTGACTGACTGACTGACTGACTGACTGACTGGTTGATTGATTGATTGATTGATTGATTGATTGATTGATTGATTGATTGATTGATTGATTGATTGATTGATTGATTGATTGATTGATTGATTGATTGATTGATTGATTGATTGATTGATTGATTGATTGATTGATTGATTGATTGATTGATTGATTGATTGATTGATTGATTGATTGATTAATTGATTGATTGAGCAACTGGTACACTTCAACTGTTTCTTAATTAGTTTGGTCGAATCCTTAATCTGCTTTGAAGTTTGAAATGGAGGAAACAACAAAAATAATACATTGACATACTATTTTGAAACAAATGCTGAAAAAAGTGTGATTGCAAATTGGCTTCACGTTCCAGCATTTAGAAAAGTTCAAAGATAGCCGTATTCCTATTCATTAAATTTGCAGACTATACTCTTTGTTAGACAATACACGTGAACACCCACTCGTTGTAATATGAGTGTTAAAACTCTTATTTGTGAGAGAAATTGTCTCATCGAGTGAGCAACCAAACATTATTAATACTCAGCTGTTGTAAATCGTCTGTTTCTGGTTATTCATTTGGTTACATTGCATCTAGAGGTATTTAATAGATTGTATAAATGCTTAGAGCGATCCTGAGGCAACTATGAAGTGATTTATTACACACAGCTCTGATTCTGCATACTTGGAAACAATTTGTCAATTGTAACTGATGCTGCTGATTTTGAATGATGAAGGAGATCCACAGAGCATGGGAATCAACCAGCCGTGAAAACACATGAAACATCTGGCCACTCTCAACTGGAATGGAACGTGGGTCAGAGACGTTCAATCACAAGATGCCACACGCCACATACATGGTCACGTGTTTCAATGTTCACGTTAAAAACCAGTGTCACACTAACAGGAGACCAACTAAGAAGAGACACTCACACGACCAAAGAGACCAGCCACAGCTGAAGACGAGCGGGGTAGAAAAATACGAAGATTGTTAAAGAAAGAAGAGGACAGCTTAGCTGAACATAACAGAGAGATAATGAGTTTGCTAATATTCACCCTTCTGACTGTTATAGCGTCAGTCGTCAGCCATACAGAAGATGTCTGTAAGTAGGAAATTATTTCTGATTTTTTAAATTATGATGAGTTGTTTTATGCATCAATTTATTTACAGGTATGCTGTGACACATATACATGTGTTTAACCTATAATTTTTCATCGCCTGCCTTTTTGAACAGAAATCGATGCTGAAATAGTTTGTGAATATTTACTCAAGCTAAGCAAATAGCAATTTCCAAAAGTAAAATTTGTCTTAAATCATAAGAATTGTAAATTAATTTGTCGTCTGAAATTAAATAAATATAGGAACAGTCTCCTCATACCCCTAGGCAGGGTTGGGGTCAATTACTTTTTTCAATTACAATTATAATTACCATTATTTTCGTTCCGAAATTTTCAATTACAAATACAATTACAATTATAATTGGTGGTAAATTTCAAATACAAATACAATTACAATTATATTTTTCAATTATAATTACAATTACTAGTGTGTATTTTCACATTATAGTTATTGACTGGTTGATAAATATACAAGAATCGCTTTCGTGGGCTGTAAAAGGTCTAACGTGGCCAGGCAAACGGAAAATGCTGTTACAATGACGGGCCAGCATCTGTAATGTTGGCCCGTTATTTAACCATCATTTAGCCACTCTTTAATTTTACTGACGGCGCTGTACATTGTGTAAGTTCTGCCCGTCAATGGTCGATACACGTTTAGATCCCAGGAGTAAGAAATCTCGCAGTTAAGCTGTTAATTTTATTTAACATACACCCGTGAGAGGAGTGGACGCACATAGACATGTCTTGTTTTGACTGAGGAAGATAAAGGCATGCATTTCAACACGTTGTTAATCACAGCTCGCATCAAATTGATTGGGCGAGCATTGAGCAAGCCAAATAAAAACACAAAACACTCAAGCAATGTTGTTTAAATGATTGCCCATCGCCGGTGAAATATTTAAAACAACATTAGTCAACTGTTTTAGTGTGTGATGGAAGGTTGGTCCATGACGTATATAGCGTTGCATGTTTTGGGGGTGTCCCTGGACAGGAGGGCTCACTGTCATTAAATGATTTGTTAATGACGATTTTCACATCTAATTGTGATTGGTCATATGGTAATCTGTGTTAGGTTAGAGTCACATACAGCACTCCGCCCGAGTCGCCGATGGCTGCACTGATCTATCGTAGACTAATCAACTGTTGAGATGTTGTCAAACACAAGGAAACACTGAGATGTTGTCACTGCCATAATTATACCACCAACCCCGAAACAGCAAATGCCGGGAATATCTAACCTTATGGCGCATGGAAGTTAATCCCTGCAAGTAATCACGGCATCTCCAGGGTGTAGACTCCGAGTCGCGACATATTCAAGCAATTAACCCTACTAGTACCAGTCCTATAGTTTTATAGTTAAACCATTTTCAAATATGTCAAAAATAGTGGCTGCATACACTTTGCATTAACACAAATAAACATATGCGTGTGAGATAAACAAAAGTGTTTATATATTTTAAATACACAATTTCAACTGGCATAATACCTCATAAATATAGAAATATACTACAGGTTTTTTTATAGTGTCAAATCGTCGGTCCAACATAAAGTGACATTAAGGCAAGATCGGATTGATAACTACGTATCACGTATTGACCCTTATGCTTGATTATGATTGACTCCCACGGAATGTGATCTTGGCTAAAATAACCTAATACCGCAACCAACACACCGTATATGGGACATCGGCTCATAGATCCGAGGGCTGGTTATTCCATTCAAGGCCCAATTATTAAAAAATATAGATGAATAGTTTTGGCAGTCCTCGTCTATCATCATATAAACTCATTCGATATTATGTGTTTTGGCAGTCCTCGTCTATCATCATATAAACTCATTCGATATTATGTGTTTTTGTGAAATTTAAATGCCTAAAACACTGTAATTGAGATGTAATTGAAGTGTAATTGACTCAATTACGACCACGAAATTTTCAATTACAAATACAATTACAATTACACAGTAATTGTAATTAATTACATTACTCAATTACTCAATCACAATTATAATTGACCCCAACCCTGCCCATAGGGTAGTAATTAGCACCGCTGCCTTTCAGGCCAGAGCTCGGGATTCTGTTCCCGGTCTCGGCGGTTTGAAAGAAACAAAAATGTTTCCTCCCCATCCACTCGTAAAACTCAGTAGTGTGGGCAGCCTCCTTGACCGAGAAGTAGCGTGCTCGCCCTCCAATCGCCAGGGTTAGAATTTCGAATCATGTGTCTGGAAGGCAGTGTCATCTCACTTATCTCACCATCCTCAGGAGGTTCTCCTAGCCCAATTTAGCATGTGCGTGCACACAAGTGGCCTAAAGCCCGATTCATTTCATTTTTTCTCATATACAGTACTGTGCAAGAAATTAGGGCATGTTTAAATTACGACGTTATTTTCAGCATTTTCAATTAGATACACTGTTGACTTAATTTGAAGATCACAATCGGTGGTTGAGATCGTGTAAAAAAACATCTTCAATGCGGCGAAGCTGTCAGGCGCACTTTTTTACAACACATATATTAACTAAAATATATCAGTCAGGTGCTGTTAGATATCTCAAATAAAGTGTGACCTGTAAATTGTAGCAGGCAGATTTTCCAAGTGAGATTATCTTCATTTATTTGAAGATGAAAATGACGCCTTCAGTTAGAGTGTCCATGTAGAGACCACGAACAACAACAACAACAACATCCAAACTTCTGTACAACATGTGAGGCTGTGAAGAAGCTTTCATTTCCCCTTAAAACAATCATTCGTGGAATGCTTCAAGTGGGCAGCTTTAAATGAATCACACTTTAATTTTCAAAGAGGTATACAACACATATAGTCATAGCTTCCATCACCACACCAGAAACTCAAGTCTCCGGCCGTCTGGGCATGTCTGGGGGTATATCCCCTAGACATGCCCAGAACCCCTTATTGGGCGTGCGAAGGAAAACTCTCTCAATAACCCACCATGCCCTATAACCCCCACCCTCACATCATCATCTGTACATCATTCATCTCATCAATTGACTACAACGTTTTTATCGTATTATAATGTCACTTAAAAGAGCTTTTGTGCCGAAAAGTGACGTAAAGCAATGATTTACTACTACTACTACCACACCTGAAGTAATGTATCCCGTTTTTCATTACAGTTGAAGGTTTTTAATCATATAATTACCATTTATTGACTGATAATATCAAGTTTAAAAGTCAACGAGGTTAAAGAGAGGGCTTGTTACTGGGTTTGATATAAGCGAGTTGCTGCAACACAATATCCCATCATTTTTTTAATTTAGGAGTAGATACTTCACATAGAATAGTCTCTATGGTCGCCGACATACTACGTTTTACGGAACTGCTGCAGTTGGAATTGATAGCTAACTTCGATGAGTTGCATACCCCTTAAAACCACTTCACTTCCGGGCCGAGGTGCATACCAGGATCCAGGGATCCTGGTGTAACTATAGTAAATTCGATGGAAATTTCCTTCATGTATGGTTACGTAACATGACGAATGACGACGGAAATTTCCGTCATGTATGGTAGTGAAGGGGTTAACTCCAAATAATCTGAATTTTATGTGCTATATATATAATGAAATTATTGTAGCACATCCTTCATAACCGTTTGTTTGGCAATGAAAGTGTCACACGCTTTCAATGCAGTGCCATATTTTTAAATTATGGCCCCTTCAATGTACTATATACTACTATACACCCCCCCCCCCCCCCGGGGGGGGGGTATAGTAGTATATAGTACATTTTTGGCATCGTTTTGCAGTATGACGTCAATTGTAGAATAACTAAAATTGTATAATATTATATTATAGAATCTTAAATTAAGCTGTATGTCGATCTATTTTGGCATTATAGTATAACATTAAAGTATTTAGTTTTTTTCATACATGAACATAAATTTACATTTTGTCATGCATTATAACCTGCCATCGTGTTGTTGCAGTTTGACGTCAATTGTAGAATAACTAAAATTGTATAATATTACAAGTTTGAAGCCTAAATTACGTTTAATGTCGATCCATTTTACCATTGTAGTATAATAATATAACATTTCAGTTTTATTATATAACATGGACATATTATTGTCATATATCCTGCCATTATGCTTGAATATCATGACACGTCATCGTCATATTGTAACATCTTTGTGACATGTGCTGACATGCCCGAAATATCATGTACAGATGACATAAAAAAACATGCACTTTCACATGCCTTTTTTAAACTTTTTTATATTGACAGAGAACAGACTGATGGTTAAAATTATATATAGAGTCTTTAACATTTTTTCAACTTGATATCGATAACTTTATTCGAATGACTGTCGTGTAGGTATCATAACATATGAAACAAACAAGGTCACAGAATAAATCCACAACTTGAATTTCTTAGGTTGTGGCGGCATGAGTTGCAAAGAGTGTTTTAGAAATTTCATGACAATCGGTTATCAATTGAATGAGACATCGGTAGATCACCACAACCACCACTTTCTCGGAGCAACAATTACTTTGCCTGCCATGTCTGTGTCTGTCTGTTTGTCTGTCTCTGTCATTACTTGCAGAACACCGCAAACATGAATATGTCATTAATTAGTATAGTTTATTATAATCTCACACTGCAGTGATGTTCACTATGAGACGTATATCGGTATCAGCCCGTATCGCACTCTAGCTTTAGTTGAACTGCAATCTATTGTAGTTATATCATGTGTGACTTGATCGTGTGAGAAAATACAAACGGTTTTCATTTTTCGTGCGATATGGGAAAATACAGCACTCGTCCAATGAATAAGGTGTTCGCCTAAAGGCTCACACCTTATTCATTGGACGAATGCTGTATTTTCCCATATCGCACTCACATAAGCAACGTTTGTATATCATATGAGTTGTTGTTTCAGGCACCACGACTGGTCCTAGCTGTGTGAGAGATTGCAGGGGACTTAGTAATGGACAATACCAATCATGTCATGGCTGCAATATTTATGTCATCTGTAGAAAAGGCTATCTTTTGGACCACAACCCATGCCCTATAGTTAACTCAACTGGTGAACAGGAGTACTGGGACGACATTAACCGAAAGTGTCAACCTGAAAAGTCAAAGACATGTGATCCACATGACATTTCGAAGTCTGAACCGGAAGAACGTAGGTTGTGTTGACCATATTACATGCAATGGTTGAGATACAAATGTATTTTCCAGTTATTGTGGCAAATATATAACATTTTTACTCCTTTACCTCACAAATTCACATCATCCTAAACATAGTCTTAGCTCACAAAAGGTTGATATCATATTTGCCTCACACAGGAAGTGTTTTTGTTGTGCTGGTTTACCAATACATGCCAGTTCTTTACTTTTTCACCCACATCAAATCACTTTCATCCACTACAAGTCGAGAATTGCGACAGCAATTCGCGGCTTTTGGTGGATGAATGTGACAAAGCAAAGTCAGGCTTGAAAGGTTTATAAGTAATGAGCGGATTTGCATGATAGTTAACATTCCAGGAAGGTTGAACGTGTGAACGTTTGTTCTATTGTCGTAGATTATAAATGTTTTATACGGTACTGTTTTTTAACATTTGCTCAAACTATTGGTATAGAACAAGATTACAGTTTAACTCATATGACTTATGCGTAGATGTGTGTGCATGGATCCCAAAACAAAACAATACTTGTCTTTCCATCAAAGTATTTAAACGTAATGATCGGATTTGCATGAGAGGTAACATTCCACGAATGTTGAACGTGTAAATGCTTGTTCTATTGTCTTGGATTATAAATGTTTTATACTGTTTTCAAACATCTGGTTAAACTATTGGTATACAACACGATTACAGTTTAGCTTATTTGACTTATATTTGTAGATTTGGGTGTATGGATTCCAAACAAAAGATTTTAAAAAAATTATGCTTTTTTCAAACGAAAGTTTAAGATTACTAGATGCGACTGAGTGACCACAAGCTGAAGATAGAAGTTGACAGACACTCTAAAACAACGATCGAAGCCAGGATATGTCAGTTTTGCCAACTAGGCATATAAAACGAAGTACATTTTTTATTAAATTGTCCCCTATATCACGAACTCAGAGAAAAACTTTTTAATAAATTAACGCCCACAATCCCTCACATTGATGTTTTAAACAACCAAGACAAACTGACAATTATGTTCCAACCACGTGGTGATGCTCGTTACAGCCTTTGTACATAAGGCTTTTTACCTTCGACTATTACGCATGCAATGAACTTTTATTCGATTTGATTGTAAAGAACTCTAGTATTTCAAATAATATACACATGCACATGTACTTTTATGTATTTGTATTTATGTCTTTGATCCTTTATTCGATGAAAATTGATAATAAATGTATTGTATTGTATTGTATTGTATTGTATTGTATTGTATTGTATTGTATTGTATTGTATTGTATTGTATTGTATTGTATTGTATTGTATTGTATTGTATTGTATTGTATTGTATTGTATTGTATTGTATTGTATTGTATTGTATTGTATTGTATTGTATTGTATTGTATTGTATTGTATTGTATTGTATTGTATTGTATTGTATTGTATTGTATCGTATCGTATCGTATCGCATTGCATTGCATTGCATTGCATTGCATTGCATTGCATTGCATTGCATTGCATTGCATTGCATTGCATTGCATTGTATTGTATTGTATTGTATTGTATTGTATTGTATTGTATTGTATTGTATTGTATTGTATTGTATTGTATTGTATTAGATTGTATTGTATCGTGTTGTATTGTATTGTATTGTATTGTATTGTATTGTATTGTATTGTATTGTATTGTATTGTATTGTATTGTATTGTATTGTATTGCATTGTATTGTATTGTAATGTATTGTATCGTTTTGTTTTGTTTTGTTTTGTATTGTACGGTATTGTATTGCATTGCATTGTATTGTATTGTATTGTATTGTATTGTATTGCATTGCATTGCATTGTTTTGTATTGTATTGTATTGTATTGTATTGTATTGTATTGTATTGTATTGTATTGTATTGTATTGTATTGTATTGTATTGTATTGTATTGTATTGTATTGTATTGTATTGTATTGTATTGTATTGTATTGTATTGTATTGTATTGTATTGTATTGTATTGTATTTATTGTATTGTATTGTATTGTATATTTCTTGTATTTTATTTATACTTGCAGATGACCCTCATGGAGCTATATATATTCACTGGGGCAGCAATACTTGCAGCGCAAATGCAACTTTAATATATAAAGGTTTTGTATACTTTCAGAATGTGTTATAAATGTTTGTAGCCTAAGCTGTATCTGAGCCCGAATAATAATTATAACTCTGGTGCGGGTATTTCGCTAATGAGTGTGTGTTAACGCATACTCATCTGAACCATTGGATGCATCCAGACAATGGGTTACTACCACCCAGCGTGCACCCCCCCCCCCCCCACAACTTATCCGACAAAACATGAAATTCTGGGAAACGCAGTGACGTCACTCGCTTAGCAAAGCACAAAATGTAAAGAAACCCCCGTGTTTTCTATTTTTTTCACACATGAAAGCACAATTGATGGTATCTGGAAGATTTTTATTATATATTTTCTTTCTAGTTTATTTGGAAAGAAATAACCTTCACTTGACCTTTAAATACAAGATGTCCGTCGTTTTCTATATATGTACTGTTACTGTAAATGTTGAAGATAAAATGATTTATTTGTAGGAACTTAGTGAACCAGCAATAAACGTTACCGACGAGTACATTTAAATTTAGAATAAGGGACAAAATATAAAGTTCGTTCCTATTTGTTTGCTGTTAATAATCATTTCATGTTATGGACATATCAAGATTAAAGAAAAAGTTGGTGGGGGCGAGTTGGGTGTGTGTGTGTGTGGGGGGGGGGGGGGGGGTTTACGTAGTGTAGCTGTAGCCCGAGGTCTAATCAGTGTTGATTGCTGAGGCATTCCATCGACGAACTGATGGTTGTAGTAGTCATTACATTCCCTGATTGTTCTTGAGAAAAGGAATGCTGTGCCTCTTCGCAGCTGCTACTGATGTGCTGGAGTTTATAAAGTGCTGCCGCTCGTGTTCTATTGACAGACTGGTGTAGAAAATTGCCAGTTGAAACTGCTACAAGGCAGATGTTCACATAGTGGTTGTCATTGTAGGTTAGAAATTACATTTGTGATGCTAGCATGGCGTCAAAAATCGTAGTGTGATGTTACAAAGCGTCCAACGTCCACAGGCGTGGAAAGTGACCCAGCTGCGTTAAGCCACAAGTCATCATCAATTACGTATAGGATAAAGCCCGAGGAGCTCTACATTCTTAGCTGTGGAAAAGGCCGAGGCCGGAGGCCGAGGCTGTTTCTACAGCTAAGAATGTAGAGCTCCGAGGGTTTTAACTGACTTAAAACACATCCGATCATAATGAGGATCCTATTCCTCATAATCAACAGTTCGATCACACCTGACTAATTGCACCATAGGCCTACCATGATATTTGGTCTGTACTTGATCAACAATAACTCTCCATTCCCGGCTTAGAATGTAGTGGTCGGACAAAGAAAATAATGTAGCACTACTTGGTGTGTTTTAAGCAAGATTAAATTAGATGGTAAAATCTGTACCTTGATGGTGTAACTCGCATAAACTGTAAT
Organism: Flabesymbios commensalis; assembly: GCA_964017125.1. Classification (NCBI taxonomy): domain Eukaryota; kingdom Metazoa; phylum Annelida; class Polychaeta; order Terebellida; family Flabelligeridae; genus Flabesymbios; species Flabesymbios commensalis. The sequence continues at coordinate 2,699,722 of OZ024914.1, forward strand.
TGAATTACAGTTTATACGAGTGGCCCCACCTGTGCTTGAACTAATGAGCATATGTACTATATACAATATGTAACGGCTACGGAATACGGCGTTCGCTCATCGGTGTTGCCTCTATCACTGAAGTTAAGCAACGTCGCACCCGGTTCATAATTGGATGGGTGACCGCCTGGGACTGCCAGGTGCTCAGCTGTATACACTTGTGTGGCTCGGAGAACCACGTAAATCAGATGGCTCGTCTGCCTGGCGACCTAGAGTTGGACGTAAAAGAACCTCAATAGACGTAGGCGCAGTTTCCGTTCAGCGAGATCCCAGAAAATCCACAATGTGGAGTACTTCGCACATATATAAAGCCATGAATGATATTATGAATGATAACAGGCCTTGCTAAGTTACTCCCGTGGCACGATAGCACAATAGTGCGTACTGCCACGTAATATACATATACAGATACAATATATATGTATACACACAACACGTGCAACAGCCTATACAATTCATACAGATACTTGACGAGATTAGTACACCGTACAATATTCTGATCAGAAAAAAAGGAAAATTAATATAGTATAAGATTACTTATTTTGTATAATTTCCTAGTCTCTAGCCACATGATATTAATCATAATGTTAATGTATAATTAATTATAATGACAGACACACAGCGTTGTCTGGATTTTTTATATGTGTTGTCGTTTGAGAAAATAATACTCTTACAATGCTCTTTTCTGTTATTAGGTTTTATGGCTGGGTCTCTTTATAGTAACGAAGGGTCAGGAAGTGATTTCATCTGCTTGACAGACACACCTACATTTCTACCAAATTCAAATTCTGAACCAACTGGCGGCGCAAGAGTGCATGGAGCTGAATACGAACAAGATCCTAATGCGATGCACGACGTCGCCTGCGCCGTCTGCCAGACAAGTAACAAAAATGCATTTATGCTTCCGGGAAGTGACGAATGCCCGGCTGGATTCGACACGGAATACGTAGGTTATTTGGCCACGTCTCACTGGCAGCAGCAGAGGGCGACACATGTGTGTATAGACAATGCTCATGAGCCGGCTATACCCAGTAGTTTAACACACAACAATCATGCTATTTTTTACAGAGCCGAAGCTTATTGCGGCTCTCTCCCCTGTTCCGTCTACCCTGCTGGTAAAAACCTGCTGTGTGCCGTCTGCTCTGATTGACCGAATTAACAGAAAATGATCAGAAATAAATTAAAAATAAATTGAATATTCATAAATTATTACAAAGAATGTTGGAAACTGTTATTTTTGTTTCGGCTTTATTTGCGTTCTGTTTCTTTTGAAATGTGAGTTCGCATATTTGATGTTTGAAATGGGAGTATTTATTCACTAGGCAGCGGTATAATACAGCGTACCGAGGAGGGGGTGGGTGTTTGGGCCACTCGATTATTCCCCCCTATTGTCCAGAGTGATGATAATTTCAGTCATGATCTTTTGATGCCTCTGGTACCACCCTCCCCCCCTATGGCAAATTACTTGTCAAATATCTAAACAACCTCCTCATTTTATTTCTGGATACACCCTATAATAAACTACACATATTATAATTCTCCATCAGGACAGATTGAGAACTCTTACAGCCAGCGATACTTTACACATGGATAAATGCCATTTTTACAGTTCCATCATGTATAAAGAAAAATACTTTAAGAACGAAAACGGATCCAATCTATGTGGGTGCGGGACATGCTCCCTGAATAATTAGAATTTTTTAAGCCTACGGAAATATTGACCTGGTATGGGACTGACACTTATTAGGTTTGTTTTTTTTCAATTGGAGGTAAAGCGGTTAGCCTCCCCCCCCCCCCCCCGTAAATCTGTCACTAGTTTACTATCATACCATGTGAATCATTTAAGAAATGACACTGACTTATTTCTTTTATTAGTATTTATGTATAAAGGTATATATATATGGTATTTACAGCATTAAAAAATACCTGTATTTTGGATTAGTTATAATTTTAACACTTTTTTATGAATATGTGATCACATTTGGCAAAAATCATCAGCGTTGCCTTCTGTATTATAATGTATGATAAAGGTAGAATATTAGCCACATATTTATTTACAATGTCATAGAAAAATGTATCATTATCATATTATACTGCAAACTAAGAATGTAGGCCTACATGACACGAACCAAACAACACTGATGAGACTGTGTAGAAATTAGGATATCTTTAGGATTTTAACATTTGAGTAAAGTTAAGACTTATTTTTATAATTAAGACACTTATTTGGTTGTCATAGGGTTCATGGCGATCTTTCTGACATTTTCAAACATCAGTAAAATCGTGCAGACACGATCCTCACCTCATTTGATAATACGTCCCTGAAATGTATGTTTCATGTGATAAATATCCAAAAAATGTTCATATTTATCGCTAGTTATGAAATTATTTTTCATTTTCATTTTATTAGTTTTACTCACTTCAAGCTGGAAATCATAAACCATGCAAATCAGCAACTCAGCATTTATCTGGATCATTCATATTATTTTGTTTGAAATGAGTTTTTATATGTGTTTTAAAACTAAGATAATTATTTCTGGTTAGTTATAATAACTTTTACAATATTTGAATAAATAAATTATATATGGAATCACATTAATTCTCTTTTGAACCTTGTGTAATTCTTCAAGCTAATTATTATTTTTTATTTATTTCTTATTATACTTAATATTACTTATTACTTTGCATGCTGAGGGATATGGGTTATATAACATTCAGTAGCTATGTGTATGTTTATGATTATAATGTGAAGTAATCATAATCCATAATCAACTGGGGAATTATTAAGTCTAGATAACAATTTGTACTGCAGTATATTACCTTTTACAATAATGTTATTGTGACATTTTCTTATTCTGTGCGATGTGTACCTCATATAATTATTCCAGCTAGTATTATACTCGTCCTATTGCCTAAATACATTATAACTGAGGCTTTAGTTTAAAATGTATTTTTCTCATCATCATCGATACTGAAAAATCAACAAATTTATATGATTGTGTAAGTTTTTAATCCACATACAATGTTATTGTTCTGATGATATAGATTCAAATGTGAAGATAAAATATTATTTAGATTAATTATTTTGTCAACAGATCATCGTTATGTTTTAGATGAATTTACACATACAATAAAATGTGAAGGTTGATCTTGCTAGTTTGTATTGTGATATTTGTATTTCACGAATAACCTGATTTAACTTCTATGTATCAGGATGGACCTATGCTAGGGTTTTATTTTCAACATACAGATATTGACCCAGGTCACTCATCCATCTTCCATTATAAAATGAAACCACTTCATTTCTTAACCCTTTAATGGTCGGTTAAGATCACATTAAGGGGTTTTGTCAAGTTAAAAAAATCCAAAAATCTGAGAAAAACTCGGAAATGGGTTGGTGAGTCAAGCCCCAACTCGAATTTTTTTTTTTGAAATGTTGTGTTTTTTGTGTTTTTTGTGTAGTTTTCATGCTTCCAAATGTTTCCGAAAATAAACAATTGGATAGGAGGGTGGATAGGTGTTGTCTGACCAATCCCGAGTTTTTCTCGGATTTTTGGATTTTTTTTTAACTTGACAAGACCCCTAAGTAGGCCTACCACCTTTTAAACATGTTAAATATACAATATGACATCAATCAAGAATATTTTAAAACAGTTGACATCCATTTTGTCAAATCTGCATAATTTTCACTCCCTTGAAGTTGTGGATCGCGTCAGCGAGACACAACTTCAAGTGGGCGAAAATTCCGATTTTTTAATTTGGCGGTCAAAGAGTTAAGTGATCATAACATGCGGACATATCATGGCTGGTCAAATCAATTTCATGTGCGATCCGACCAAACGTGTATAGAAACAATTTGTTAATTTATATTTCACAAACGAAATAAATCTAAAATAATTCTTCTGTTCATTTGTATTGGTTTAGATAGAAGCAAAGTTTTTTTATTGCAATGATTACAGTTACTGTATCGCATGCATAGTATGTTGTTAAGAACTATTTTTTGACGATTTAGTTTCAGCGGGTTGATGATTTAACCTTTCAGTCGAAATTGAATTTAAACGACAAATAGTAGCGTTTATTTGTTTTGGTAAGGTCGGCACTATAGTTTCATCATCAATGCTTATGAAATTTTAAAATTTACGACATAAGGGTGATGGTACAAAAACATAGATGGACTTAGGGTAATCGTTATTTATTTGGAACATATTAATAGAAACTTTAATGGAATTGCAATGGTGAAAAGGTAAGTCAATGCGATAGCGCTAAAGCTACAAATATTTTTGAAAAATTATATAATTAATACATTTGTGGTTTGATGCATTTCTGCTGACCATTACTAAAAAACATTATCTAAACTGTTAATCGCTGCTAAAGCTGCTTTATTTTGATATTGTCAAGACTACATGCGGATATTTATTTCATTTCTCTAAAATACAAGGGAAACCGCTACTTCTATGTATTTGTTTAACTGATATTATCAATAACCCAAATATACCATAATGTTATAGTCATTAAAAAGTAGTTGATACATGTTATTATTTCTATATGATAACTGGCGGAAAAATCATGAATATGTCAGCTTTTAGCCTTCGATATTCACCAGGTGGAGCATTGAACAAGTCGCAGATGTCTTCAGCTACTCGCTAGGTGGTGCTAGTAATATCGTTACAGACATTACGTCAGTTACCTGTCAAGCCCGGCCAATTATATTATGTCAAGGTCCACACACCTCTGGCTTAATGACTGATATCAGTTGATCTCCTGGACTGATCTGTTTACTGAGTAATAAAATGACAAGAGACAGGCACTATGTATAGGATAAAGCCCGAGGAGCTCTACGTTCCTTGCTGTGAAAAGGGTCGAGGCCGAGTTTCACTCATTCGTTTCATTCGTTTCACTCATTCGTTTTTCACAGCTAAGAATGTAGAGCACCGAGGGTTTTAACTGACTTAAAACACATCCGAACATAATTAGAATCCCTCATAATCAACAGCTCGGTCACAACTGACTGATTTTACTACCCTATGGCTACCATAATAACTGAAAAATAATGTAGTGGTGTGTTTTAATGCTAAAGATTACATTATAGAATAGAGGCCATTATCATTAATGTGGAATATGATGAACTGAATGGTTAGAAGCAAACGACTATCTCAGTGAGTCAAACCCAGGTAGTCGTCCATCTGGAAAAAAACATATTTTAAGCCACAAGATCGAATGAAGGTCAACTGACTTCATGGCTACCACTTCAATTTTTTTTTCAACAAATTAGGCTAGGAACAAGTGTAATACCTCATTACAATGACCGATATCGGTTGATCTCCTGGACATTTGTCGCCTGTCGGACTGAGTAATGAAATGAAAAGAGGCAGGCGCTACTGATTTTATGATACAGTGTTAGATGAACATCATTTGATTAGCTTGGCCGTACTAAGGTCTAAACTTTTGTTCTCCCTGGAAAATGTTCTACTCTTTTCTCCGTCTTTTTTCCTGTACGATTTAAAAAGTACATTTCTCACGCAATTCTCATCCATTCAACATGAAATTTTAACAAGACATTGTTAGGACCCAAGCTTAGACGGCCAGAATAATAATTCGACCAATGGCCTGCAAGTACCGCGAGACCAAAGTTAAAAACACATTGATAATACATGATAATACAAATTGTCCTATCTCGAGGAATTTTAGATCGATTGCTATCAAAATTGACACAGTTCATGTCGCCATGACAATGAAGCGTCCTGGAAATATCTAAAAATCCAGTACTAAATAATTTGCATAAGTAAGTACACAAACTTATTGTGAATGTTTTATTTTTAACTTTGATCTCGCGGTACTCGCAGACTACATGTATATAAGAATATATAACCTAATTTTTATAATAATATAAGTGCTTATATCTCGAAAACCGTTCAAGATATAAAACTGACGTTATGGTTTTTTAAAAGCTTGCGAAAAACTAGCGAAGTTCGGTGTGGTCAAGTCTGCTCTACGGCCAAACATTTTCGAGTTATTATTAGTTTGGCCGTACCAAGGGCCAAATTGTTGTTCTCACTAGGAAATAGTCTACTCTTTTCTTCGTCCTTTTCCAGTACGATTAAAAAAAATTATTTCTCACTCACTTCCCATCCATTCAACATTTTAACTGTTAGCACGACAATATTAGGACAATCTTAGACGGATGTAACGTTTGACAATGATTTGACTAATAGCCAGCGAGTATCAGGATGGCAAAGTTACAAAAATCCATTGACAATACACGGGTGAGTTTTGTAATCGCTCCTGCGACAAAGCTTTTAAAAAACAAAAATCGCTTCCTTTGATGTTCTTCATTTCCGTTTGATAAATCTCTCACGTTTTTCGACAATGCTCCAAAGATCGGGGGGGGGGGGGGTTAAATCGCTCCTGTGACAAAGATTTTAAAAACAAATAAAATCGGGTTATTTTATTTTGTCCGCAATTCGCTAGCGCGTTTTACGAAATTCCCATAGACCTAACATTAGCGATCTGTCACGGTTTTCGAGCAACAATGCTTCAAAGACCGGTGGGGTTTCCATTGAAAATGTATCTAAAATCTTCAAGTGCCATGATCTTGAAAACGGTTCGTCTGATGCTAGTCAATTTGGAAGGGTGAGATGACTGTCTATATATCCCAACTTATAATCAGTGAAAGATTATTATGACGTAAAATCACCTATTATCTCTCATTTGAATAAAAGTGCTTATATCGCGAAAATCGTTCAAGAGATAAAAATGAGATTATGATTTGTGGAAAGCTTGCCAAAAAGTCGCCCGGCTCGATGTGCTCACATCTGTTCTACGGCCAATAGTGTCGAGTTATTATTAGTTTGACCGTACCACGGGCCAAGGGCCGGGGCCCTAGGGTAGTAGTTAGCACCGCTGCCTTTCACGCCAGAGTTCGGGGTTCGGTTCCCGGTCTCGGCGGTTTAAAATAAACAAAAAATGTTTGTTCCCCATCCACGTGTGAAAGTCAGTATTGTGGAGAGCCTCTGTGACCGAGAGGTAGCGTGCTCGGCCTCAAACCGCTAGGGCTCGAATTTCAAATCCTGTGTATGGAGGACAGTGTCATCTCAATCATCTCACCATCCTCAGGAGGTTCCCCCGGCCCAGTTTAGCCTATATGTGCACAAAGGTGGCCTAAAGCCCGATTCATTTCATTTAACACGGACCAAACAGTTGTTCTCCCTGGAAAATTTTCCACTCTTTTCCTTTTTTTTTTCTTGTACGATTTAAAAAAGTCTATTTCTCATTCAATTCTCATCCACTCAATATTAAATTTTAACAAAACTCAAACCCTAGACAGCTGCTGCTATTGACAATATATACGACCAATAGTCTGCGAGTACCACGTTATCAAAGTGTTAATAAAGACATTGACAACACATAGGTGAGTTTTCAAATCACTAATGTGACAAAGGTTTTAATTACAAATTAAATCGGTTTCTTTTATGTTCTTCGCCTCAACAGGCACTATATAAACGCCTTTTTATGTATAATCCATTCTCTCACAGTTTGTCCGCAATTCGCGACCGCGATTTACGAAATTCCCATAGACATTTAAACGCTTAACATTAGCAATTTAAAATAATGCCTATTTTCGGATGCTCATAGCTTCCTTACTAACCACTATTTTGTCACTCAGCTTTTTGTAAGACTTTCGCCTGCTTCAACTCCTAATTTCCATCTGTGATCTTCCAAATCAATCTCTCACAGTTTTCGAGCAACAACGCTTTAAAGTCCGGTGGGGTTTCCATTGAAAATGCACTGTAAACCATTTACATGCCATTATCTCGAAAACGGTTAAAAAAAGGAGCTGATGTTTGAACCCAAAGAGTGACTGATATCTTTATTAACACCAATGTAGTCAGTGCAAGGAACTTATGAACTAACATCACCTATTATAGCTCATTATTTTTTCTATGAAAGTGCTGATAATATATCCAGAACCATGCGATGGCAAAAACGGAGGTCAATTTGAACCCAATGAATGACATGATTAACTATTCATCCCAACCTAATCTGTGAAAGATTATTATGACGTAAAATCACTTATTATCGCTCATTTGAATAAAATAGCTTATATCTCGAGCATGTGCGAGTTTTCAATCACTCCTGTGACAAAGCTGTTTTCTTTTGAAAAGTCGAGACAATTCTTTATGTTCTTTGCCTCAACAAACACTACAAAAATGCCTTTTCATATTTAAACCATTTCCTCATGGTTTATCCGCAATTCGCGACCGCGATTTACAAAATTGCCGTAGACATATCACTAGCGATTTAAAAAAAATGCCTATTTTCGGATGCTCATAGCTTGCTGACTAATCAATATTTTGTCACTCAGTTCTTTGTAAGATTTTCGCCTGCTTTAACTCTTCATTCAATTGAAAATGTACTGTAAGCCCTTTACATGCCATTATCTCGAAAACGGTTCCAAAAAAGAGTTCACTTTTGGACTTAAAGGGTGACAGTTTTATTAACTCCAATCTAATCAGTGCAAGGATGTTACGAACTAAAATCACGTATTATCGCTCATTTGTATAAAAGTGTTAATATTTTCAAATTAGGAGGTTAATTTGAACCCAAAGAATGATATGACTAGCTATATATTCCAACTTAATCTGTGAAAAATTATTATTATGTAAAATCACATATTATCGCTCATTTAAATAAAAGTGCTTATATCTCGACCATGGGCAAGTTTTTAAATCGCTACTGTGACAAAGCTTTTATAAAAATCCTTTATGTTTTTCGTCTCAACAAACACTATGAAAACGTTTTTTTATCTATAACCTATTTCCTCATGGTTTGTCCGCAATTCACGACCGCAATTTACGATATTCCCATAGACTTAACAATAGCAATCTAAAGAAATGTCTATTTTCGGATGCTCATAACTCTCTTACTAATCAAAATTTTGTCACTAAGTTTTCTATACGTTTTCCCCAGGTTCAGCTCTTCATTTCCGTCTTAATCTTTCAGATCAATCTCTCACAATTTTCGATCGACAACGCTTCATGGGCCGGTGGGGTCCCCATTGAAAATGTACTGTAAACTCTTTAAGTGCCATATTATATCAAAAACGGTCCGTCTGACGCCAAAATGAGCTCACTTTTGGACTCAAAGGGTGACATAACTCTTGATAAAGCCCAGTTTGATCAGTGCAAGGATATTATGAACTAAAATAAGCTCATTTTTAGACCCGAATGGTGACAGAAACCCCAGTTTAATCAGGCAAGAATTTTATGAACCAAAATCACATATTATCACTCATTTCTATAAAAGTGCTTATATCTCCAAAACCATACATCGGAGTCCAAAACGGACCCAGTTTGGACCCAGAGGATGACATGACTAACTATAAATCCCAACTGATAATCAATTTAAGATTATTATGACCTAAAATATCATATTCTCGATCATTTAAATAAAAGCGCTTATATCTCGAAAAGTGTTCAAGATATACAAATGACGTTAGAATTTTTTGATTTTTTTTGCAAAAAACTAGCCCGGTTTTATGTGCTCAAATCTGCTCTACGGCCAATAGTGTTCTAGTTATTATTAATTTGTCCGTACCTAGGGCCAAACTTTTGTTCTCCCTAGAAAATTGTCTACTCTTTTCTTCGTCTTTTTCCTGTACAATTTAAAAAAGTCTATTTCTCACTTAATTCTCATCCATTCAACATGAAATGTTAACAAGACATTGTTGGGATTCAGACGGAAAAGGCCGTCACTTTTGACAATGATTTGACCAATAGCCTTCGAATACTAGAGGTCAAAGTTCAAAAACAAAATTAATCTCTTCTTCATCCATGATCTCATTCGGCATCTCGTTTATTGGTAGTAAATACTTACTTACTGGTAATGTCAATGACAAGTAACAAGTTGCAAGTAATTCATTCTGATTGTTTGAATGATAGTATACTTGAAGTTGTGTCTCGCTTCCGCGATGATCCACATCTGCAAATATTAAGTGCTTAACCCTGACAGCGCGGGATCGAACCTCTGGTTGCCATGTTTTTTTACACCTTAATTCAGCGCTTTCAGGGTTAAAGGGTTAACCCTTAAACCACCAAGCCTGACTATAGTCGTTTTTATTCGGTTCAATCATACTAGCCGCTTAAATAGCCATTATTTGGAACGAAATGTGTGTTTAAACATCAAGATTTGCAAATGTTTGGTCTCAAATTAGA